>JAJEOU010000275.1:0-26652 GCA_021534815.1 Acrocephalus arundinaceus
TCCCCAAAAACTGGATTCCTAAAAATTTCCTGGGTACCCCAAAACTACCTGGGTACCTAAACTCACACCTGGTACCCGCCAAAACCACCTGGGTCTCCAAAAATCACATAGGTACACTGGGTACCCCAAAAATTCTTGGCCCTGCCCAAACTGGTGGTCATGAACCCCACTGCTTTGACTGGGTAGACGCGGTGTCCCATTTATCCCATTGACTTGAATGGGTAGACCTGGTTCCTGTTTACCCCCATTTACCCCCAGTAACCCTTCCTGCTCCCAGTAATTCCCTGGAGCTCCCAGTAACCCCAGTGCCCCTTTATTCACTCCAGTGTTCCCACTAACCCCACCTCTCAGTGCTCCCAGTTTGCTCCGTTTCCCCCATTCCTCCCCCAGTGCTTCCAACTCCCCCCAGTGCTTCCGGTTCCTCTCCCAGAGCTTCCCCTTCGCCCTTCCAAGTACTTCCAGTCTAACCAGTGTAAGTAATAAAGAGCTTGACTCGCCAATATATCAACAGCAATTGATTAATTCTTTAATACAAAATGGTAAAGTGTGAGCAAAACAGTGAGGGTCTCCCTCCAACTGCACACAGACTGCTGATTCCTGCTGGTATTTATTGAAATCTTCATAAGCATTTCTCAGCAGTTTTTTTTTTTTTTTCTAGTTTCCTCCTAGTTTCTATTTGTGAAATCCAATTTCTATACCCCATTGTGACCAAGTGAAGTGATGTACAGCTTCCCTTCTTCAGAAACAAACAGAATGATGATGAGGTTCAGCTTTCCTTCTCAGGACCATAAATCAGTGGTGGTGATGTCCAGCTCCAGATGGTGGTCTGTCTCCTTTTCCAGGATTGTCCAGCCTCCTTCTCATGATCATCAATTTTTAGCCTGTGATAAGCTCACTTCCTTCTTCTATTCAGGTGATTACAATTCCTTCTATATACATGTATATATTCTAAAGGTGTAGTTCAAACCCTTTTATTACAAAGCAGCTTAAAGCTTATAATAATTTTATTTTCAAAGTAATAATAATAATAATAATATGTAATTACTTCTGCATCTTCTATCCTACATGTTAAAAGCCTGTAAAGCTCATACTAATTGAAAAAGCTTAAAACTTTATTGTGAAAATTTTAGGCTCACATTGTTCACTTAAAAGCAAGCAAAATATTAGCCCAAAGCCTCTTTCCATGCTTTTTCCATTTGTTAGTTAAAACTGGTTTTTTATAATTGTCCTATGGCCTTTTTCCACACATTTCACAACCTCAGCTACAAAGGCCATCTTTTTCTACCTGACATGAAACACAACCCCACATTTCACACCAGTAACCCTTACCAATCCAGCCCTATTAATGGCTAGACCTGGTGTCCGTACATCCCCACTGACTTTAATTGGGTAGACCTGATGTCCTTTCTCTTCCATTCATTTAAGTGTGTAGCTCTGATGTCAAAAAAAACCCCATTCATTTCAGTGGCTACACCTGATGTCCCAAACATTTTGGGCTTAAAACCACCAATTTCAGAGTTGGAAATTCCCAATTTTTGGTGGGAAAATGCCCCACATTTTGTTATTTTCCCCCACAGATGAACCCAGATGCTTGGAGCTGAGGGCAACACTGGACAGCCCCGCCATCGCCAGACCCTGGCAATCGGGGGAGGCGTGGCCGTGCCCCAGCCACACTTGGGTATCCTCAGCTCTGAAGGCAAGAGGGCAGGGCCAGGGTGGGCGTGGCTTGAGGAGAGTGGGCATGGCCACCGCATACCTGGCACACCTTGATGGGTGACATCAGCTCTGCCACCTCCCTGCCCCACCCAGCAAACTGCCCTGCCAACCTGGAGGTCACCTGGGAGCCTGACTCCATCCCTCGCCAGGTGACCCTGCAAGCAGGTGAGGCCACAGTAATTCTGACCCTGCCCACTTCTAACCACGCCGTTTCCTCACCTGGCAATGCCCTTTCCTCACCTGACCACGCTCTTTTCTCTCCCAGGTGAGGCTGAGGCTTGGTGGCAGGAGCCAACTGTGGAGCGGCAGCTTTTCTGCTGGGATATACCCCTTTTCATAAGCCTTTTGCTTAAGCCATGCTGACATTGAGCTGCCCATCATCCCTATGTGGGCTAAGCCTTGCCCCCTTTTAGCAAGCCATGCTCCAGTGGGTTAAGCCACACCCACTCAAACATTCCTTTATCCCTATGGGATCAAGCCCCGCCCCATTGGGTTAGGCCATGCCCCTTGTGCAAATCCACACCCCTTTCATAAGGCCACGCCTACCTATAGCTGCCATTTAACCTATGTATTTAGCCACGCCCACCAATACCATATGTTGTGAAGCCCCGCCCCTCTGTGCCCAAGCCACGCCCCTATCTCAGCAGTTGGCCCTGCCCCAGGCCGGTGCTGGCCGTGGCTGAGGCTCAGGTGTCTTAAAATTGGGGTTTGGAATGCAGATATGGTGTGGAGTATTCTTGTTGGTTGTAGTTCTTAGTCCTGCTTTATTTACATTAAAACCCTACAGACTGGCTGGCTTAGCTTGAACACCTGCACAGATGGAGAGATGGCCTCCCACCCTCCCCTCTGTGTAGCTGAGATGGGCAGAAGGAGAGAACAATTTCTCTTTCTGCTGTGAAATCCAGCAGGAAGCTGACAGGGTTACCCCAGAGTGCAGAGAAGGCTCTGTGGGATGAGCACATGACGTTCTTGAAGCTGTGTGCTCACCCCGAGGCCTGCACAGAGGGGTTGCTCTGGGTGCCTCAGCCTGTTTGGCGCTGCCTCTTGCACCATTCTGGCCGTGCTGGCACAGCACTCACTGCTTGCCCAGCGTCCCTGTCACCTGCACTGTCCCTGTTCCTGACCTCTACATGCTGGCAGGAGCAGTGCCCGTGCAATGGGACAGAGTGAGACTTGAAAGAATCCTCTGCAGTTGCCATGAGTTTGAACAGATGTACAACCTCTGCCGTGCCTGGCAAGTGTTTCCTGGCAGCCCGCAGTGCAGCCTGCAATCCCTGGGAGTTCACAGGGTGCACTCTGCACTCCAGCACCCATTAATGCATGCAGGGAGTGAAGTGCTTTTCCTGGCATTCCTGCCTAAAATCCGATGGGTTTGAGATTGAATGTTCAGTTTAGGCAAGTTTTGTCCTCATCATGGAAGTGCAGTTATTTGCACTAAGGGAATCTTCTTAGTGCTTCACTCTCCATTCCCTGCTTTCCAGCCACAATGTCCACGGCCTCTTTCTGCAACATCCTCCCCTAAATTTCCTTCTGCTGCCCTGACTGCAGGAAGGGCTTCAAGCGAAACTCCCACGTCATCACCCACCGGTGCATCCACACTGGGGAGAGGCCCTACGAGTGTCCCCAGTGTGGGAAGAGCTTTTCCAGGTGCTCTCGCTTGACCAGACACCAACAGAGGCACCAGTAAGGGAAGCCCTGCAAGTGCCCCAACTGCAGGAAGAGCTTCGTGCTCTGCTCCAACTCCATCCCCCGTCATAGGACCCACATTGGGCAGAGCCCTGGTGACCCACATTCCCAGTGATTCAGGTTGGGAAGACACCTGGCTGGTGGTCTCCTTGTCCTCCTGGCTCCCCATAGACACCTGGAAGAATTCTGGGACAGGAACATCCATCAAGACTCTGATCAACACTGGAAATTCATTGGAAAGAGCTGATTTGTTGATGTTACAGCCCAAAAAATCTCCTCTTTCCAGTTTTTTCTTCATGTGGCATCAAGCAATGCTGGGTGATCTTGAAGATCTTTTCCCACCTGAAAAATTATCATGTTTATCCCTTCAAAACACCCACAACTGGGGTAAAAAAAAAAGAAATGAAGCAAAGAGATCTAAAGCTGAATCATTTTACTGGGATTTGAGTGTCAATGTGGGGTTCAGGGGAATATTCAGGGGGGGTTTGGGTGTTCTGGGACCACCCAAGCCAAGGGACATGGCCATGATCTCGTAGTTGTTGCAGCAGAATGTGTCCACCTGAGCCCCTCTGTTCTCCAGGAATTCTGGTTGTCTGTCCCAGTCTTTGGCCTGGGTCTCCCTATCCGAGGTGTTCCCCCCAAAGTGCCCAAACCACTGCTGAAGTGCCTGAGCTGCTCCTGGCTGTGGATATTCCTGTCCACCAAACTCTCCTGGTCAGTGCTCTGGGGGGCTGGGAAAGGTTTTAGGGACTCCTGGAGGGACTGAGCAAGGCTTTTGTGGCTCCTGGGGGCATTTGTGGGGCTGGGAGGGGATTTGTGGCCTTATTGGGGGGGGGGGTTGTGAGGGAGGTTTGGGGTCGTGGCAGGACTTTGGGGCTTGAAGGGAATTTGAGTGAGGCTTGTGGGAAATGGGAAGGGGGTTTTGTGGTTTTTGGAGCCATTTCTGTTGCAGGGAGTGGTTGGAAGTGTCCTGGGCAGGAGCTTTGGGTTTGGCTTGGAGGTCTGGGAGTGGTTTTGGGGCTGGGAGGAGGTTTTGGGGCAGTTGTGACTCCCCCAGACTCCCAAAGCTGCCACCAGACCCGGCCCCAAAGATGCTGCCGGTGTTTGGGGGTTCCATGTTTGGGTTCATCCTCTGGCGCTGCAGAAGAATTTGAGAGGGGGTCCCCAGGGGCCATGTGTGTCCCCTCCCCGGAGCTTGGGGGAGGACAGTGTCACCGTCCCAGTATCACCTCCTTTTTCCCTCCCCACAGGGCTCCTGCCCCAGCTCCTGCTGCCCCCCAGGAGGGAATTTGGGGAGGGGGCAGAGGGGGTGCACAGTCCCCACCAGGGGATGACCCCGCCCCAGCCCCTTTGTTCAGCACCAAGCTGGGCTTGGGGCCGCAGCAGGAAGAGCCCCAGGGGAAGCAGATCCTGCAGGTGGGACAGGGCTTGGGCTCAGGGCAAGGCCCTGCCCTGCACACCTGGCCCAGGTGTTACCCTGCCCTGGGAAGGGAGTGGGACATTCCCATCCCCACGGATCAGGTCTGGCCGCAGCACTTGGAGCATGGACATGGAAATACTGGGAGCAACTGGACCACACTGAGGGCTACTGGGAGTGACTGGGAGCAACTGGGAATGACTGGTGTGTGGTGGAGGTAGCTGGGATATACTGGGAATGAGTAAGATCATGCTGGGGGCAACTGTAACAATACTGAGGACTCTGGGGTGACTGGGATTGAGCATGCTGGGGGAAACTGGGATATACTGGGGGTGTCTGGAATGATATTGCAGGGGACACCATTGGGAATACTGGGACCAGGTTGGGGGAAACTGGCAGCAACTGGGTGTGAATTTGAAACAGGACAGCCAATTTGATAGCATTTGGGTAGAGCAATGGATGATGTCAGTTTTACCAAAGCCTTGGAGACTGTCTCCTACAACATCCTTAAATACAAACTGTCCATATGCCCTGGGAAGAAGACTGAAAAATGGATGGGTGGTTGGGCCCAGAAAATTGTCATCAGTGGCACAAAGCAGAGCTGGAGGTAAGTCCTTGTGCTCTGACCCCCAGGAACTGATAGCGGGGCAGATACTCTTTAAAGTCTTCATGAATGGCTGGGCTGGAGGTGCAGTTTACCCTCAGCAAGTTTGCAGACAAGACAAAAGTGGCAGGAGCAGCTGCTACACCAACTGCTTGTGCTACTCAGAGGGACCTTGGCAGGCTAAAGAATTGGCCTGAGGGAAATCAGATAAAGTTCAACAAAGGGAAGTGACAAGTCTTGTGCCCAGGGAGGAATTAGCCCATGCACCAACAGCTGCTGGAGGCCAACTGCCTGGGAAGCAGCTTTTCTGTTACCTTGCCTTGGTGCTTTGGGGCTGTGCTGCCCAGCAAAGGCAGGATGCGTGCAGGCAGAGCAAGCAAGGGTTTGCCCCTGGCCCTGCCCTGCCGTGCCCGGCCAGCCCCGGGAGCCGCCGCGCCCGCGCTGTGCCCGCGGCCCCGGCTCTGGGCGCTCGTCCCCGCCGAGTCCGGGCCGCGCCGGGGCCGTGCCGGGCGCGCGCGGGGCCGAGCGCAGCGCCCCCCTCAGGCCGCGCGCCGCCGGCGCAGCCGCGGCCGTTGCGCTCTGGCCGTTGTGGCACAGGCGGCGATCGATGCCATGTCAGAGGTGCCGCTGCCCGCTGGGATTAACGCCCGCACCTTCCCCGCCAAGCTGTGGCACCTGGTGAACAGCCCCCGCGTCCGCTCTGTGCGCTGGGACAGCCAGGCCCGGGGGCTGCTCATAGACCGCTCCCTCTTCGAGCGGGAGCTGCTCAGCCCAGGTGTTGCTCAGGGCCCGGCCCCGCACACCTTCAGGGCCACGCAGTTCAGCAGCTTCGTGCGCCAGCTGAACCGCTACGGCTTCCGCAAGGTGCCGGGCCGGGCTGGCGCTGCTGCGCCGGGCGATGCGGGGGCCTGGCTCCATTATAGCAGCCCCTGGTTTCGCCGTGACCGCCCCGAGCTCCTGCTCCGCATCCGGCGCCGGAGCGCGGCCAGCAGGCAGCGGCTGGCGGCGGGGCGGGAGGGGCGCAGGCGGGGCGGGAGCGGCTCCCACCAGCTCCCCGGGGCGCGGCCGCTGCCGGACGGGCGGCGCAGGCGCGGTCGCTTCAAGGCGCTGCCCAGGGAGCGGCCGCCGCTGCCGCCCGGGTGCCCGCCCAGCGGCTTCCTCCTGCTGCACAGGGAGCGGGCGCTGCCAGGCGGGCAGGAGCTGCGCCGGCCCCGGCCTCGGCCCGGCCGTTTCCAGCAGCCGCCCAGGGAGCGGCCGCCACTGGCCCGGCGCCCGCCCTGCAGCTTCCACCTGCTGCACAGGGACCGGCCGGGGCCGGCCCGGCGGGAGGGGCCGAGCCGCTTTCAGGAGCTCTACGCGGAGCGGCCGCTGCCCGCCGAGCGGGAGGTGCCCCGGATCCCGCCCTCCCAATTCCTCGGGTTCCAAGGCGAGCGACTGGGGCTGCTCGGACGGGAGGGGCCACCCAGCCGCTTCCAGGAGCTGTACGGGGAGCAGCTGCCTCTGCTCGACCGGGAGGTGCTCAGGTTCCAGCCTTGCAGCTTCCAGCAGCTCCACGGGGAGCAGCATCCCCCGGCCTCCAACCCACCAGGTAGGAAAAGAATCCTAGCCTTGCTTTTCCAAAAGGTCATGAAAAGTGATTCTTTAAAGTATTTTTCCCAGTGCTCTGTCGTTCTAAGACAGAAATTGTCAAGCCAACTAGAAAGGGACACTAGAAAGTCAAAAGATTCTCTGCCTGGTTTTCCTGTGTGCTTTCTCTGATATTTGATCCAAGGCAGCAATAGAGCTCTGTGTCCCAAAGCCACACTCTGGAGCCTGACTCACGGGTTTGGATTCTTGTAGCTGCACCGGGCACTTCAGCCCCTCATGCTCCAGCTGGCAGTGCTGGCTGTGCAGCATCAACGGCCTCCAGCTCAGTGCAGAGTGCACCTGCAGGAGAGGAATCACCCCAGCTGGATCTTGGCCTGGCTGTTGAGAAGATGATCCGGGAGATCAGGAGCTCCCTGCCTGAAAAGTCTCCCTGTGCTCAGGTAACCCCATTGGATGGGAATGAAAGAGGCTGGACTGAGAGTTTTGAATGTTGTTACATGGCTGAGAAGCAAAGGTTTCTTGAATTTAATTCTTTTCATTCCTTTTTAATTATCTAATTGGAGATTGTAACATGGCTGAGAAGCAAAGGATTCTTGAATTTAATTATTTCCATTCTTATTTAGTTATCTAATTGGATGTTGGTACATGGTTGAGAAGCAAAGGATCCTTGAATTTAATTCTTTTCATTCCTTTTTAATTATCTAATTGGACATTGTAACATGGCTGAGAAGCAAAGGATCCTTGAGTTTAATTATTCTCATTCTTATTTAGTTATCTATTTATTCTTGATCAAGCAAGATTTCCAAAAGAAGAGGGAATGAAAAAGTCTTCCCCCACAGTGAGGATGAGAGGTGTGAGCCTGTGCTGGCCACCTTTGGTTGTTCCTTTTCCTTGGGAAGAATGCCTCGTGCAGGGGCATTTGTGGTGCTGCTGTGTAGGTTCTAACAGGCTTTGTTTGGTGGGAAAGAAGAGAAGAGTGTTTGGAGAATTGCCACTGAAGGCAAAGTGTCCCGTGCAGGGAGGGGCACGCCAGAGGTGTCTCTGTTGCAGCAGCAGATGTGGGCTCTGCCTCTTTTGGGTTGGAAGGCCAAGGCAAAGCCAGGGCTGGACTGCAGCTGCTGCTGCTGCTGCTGTGTGAGCCCTGCCGTGCGTGTGGGCGCTGCCAGAGCCGTGTGTGGGGATGGGCTGGAGCTGCAGATTCATTGTCCTTTTGTTTGACAGATTCAGTCTTTGGATTAGGAATCTCATTTCTCTTAACTCCTGCCTCTTCCCAGACTTGCCTGGAGAGTGAGTGCTGGCACAGCCCTTTTCGCAGATTATTAGACGTGTTGGCCAAAGAATGTCTCTCTTTCTCTTGATGTGCAGACCCATTGCCTACAGTACATTTGTGATTGAGGAAGGGCAGAGTCAGGGTGGGGAGTGGGATTTTCTGCATTTAGCAATCTCTTATTCTCAAGTGGGATGTCTTTTGTCTTTTGTAAACTCACACATAGCAGTGTTCCCTTTGTGTTACACAGCATTTGGGGTGAAGAACAGTTCCTGTATCCCTGATGTGATTCCAAGAAACTGCTGAGTGATCTTTGGGTTCCTTTCTCTCTGTTTTTCTTTCAAGGGGAATATAATGTTGCCCCTGGGTCTTCAGGAGAGGACACCATGAACAGGGCTGCAGCAGAGGAAGCTCCATCTGGCACCGAGAGCTGCGGGAACAGTTCCCCAGAGCCCGAGGAGCCTGGTAAGGAGAGAGCCCCCATTGGTTTAGAGAGGTGTGAGACGGCTGCTCTGAGCCTGCCTGTGACAGGAAGGGAGATCAGAAGAGTTGAGTTCTTGTCTGCAGGGCTGGTGCTTCCTGCTGCCTTCATTTCCAGTCCTGCACTGGCACAGGCTCCCTGAGCCCTGCCCTCCACGCTTCTGCAGAGGCTCTGACACTGAGTCCTCTGCTGTGGCAAGAGAGCAGGGACTAAATCTGACCTTGTGGGAGTTGTGTCACCAACCTGTGTGTCCCAATTTGGTTCATAACTCAGCTCACAGCACCCTTCAGCTTCAGCCATTTCAGCAAAGGGCTAAGGTCTCTCTGTCAGCACAGAGAAAGAACAAGGCTGGGCTTCTTTGGGGGAGCTGGGGCTGTCTGTGTTTCAAGCTCTCGTGGGTGCCATTTGCACTGCGAGTGCTGAGACTTTATTGAGGTACTTGAATGCTTTACACAGTTTTTGGAAATATGGCAGGATCCCTGTTCTCTAAAGAGTCGGCTTCAAATTCCCAAGTGAGAGTCTGCCTTTCAGGCCATCTCTTACAGTCCGTGACAGAAGGACAATTGCTGCCCAAGGGAAACATGCACAAGGGCCAATATTGACTCAGTGTTCTCTTTTCTTCCCAGATCCCACATGATCAACATCTCCTGGTGGGGTGCCCTGCATGGCAGGAAGAGACAGAGGGAGAGCCTGTGACTACCAGGCAGGTAGAATCCCTCTGTCTGTAGTGATATGTTTAGAATGATATAGTTATATTTACCTATCTATATAATTGTTATTTCTAAAAATACAGTATATTTATAGTATATATAGATTTAGATTTAGATTTTTATAGTTATAATAATGTATGCATAGTAATTATCTTACATAGTTACATATATCTTTGCAGATTTTTTAATATATATAGTTATTTTTATAAATGTGCATAGTTATATACTTTTAGCTAAATGCGTGTTTACATACATAGATTAGTATCTGCATAGGTACAGACTAGTTTTTAACCTCTTTCCCTCTCTCCCTTTGTCCTTTTCCCCCTGTGCCCCCTCTGTCCCTGTTCCTGTGCTGGGTCCGAGCTGGCGGCCGGGCCGGGCGGGGCAGCAGTTCCAGCCCCGGGGGTCCCTGGAGCGGTGGCAGCTGCCGGTGGCCCCAGGCAGTGTCCCCTGAGGAGCTGCTGAAGGACGGTGAGACAGAGGGGCCTGAGGGGGCTGAGGAGGCGGTGACACTGCAGGGACAGTGACCTTGAGGGGCTGGGGGGACTGAGGGGTGTAGGGCAGCAGAGGGCGATGGTGGCACTGAGGTGACAGGGAAGTGGCACAGGCTGAGGGGGGTGGCAGGTCTAAGGGGATGGGATGGGTCAGAAGGGATTGAGTGGGGTGAGAGGACTGTGAGGGGCTGAAGAAACTGAAGGGGGCCGGGGCTTTGCCCAGAGGACACTGGGGCTGAGGGGATGGAGGGGGCCAGCAGGGAGCACAGAGGGCTCTGGGACTGCAGCTCTGCCACGCCTGGGAACCAATTTCAGAGCCTCCACTTTTGCCACAGCTGCCCTGAAGACCTTGGAGACAGCTGGAGACTGGCAGGAGGCAGCAGGGAGAAGCTGAAGGCCACCAGCAAGAGCAGTGGACAGGGAGCTGCTGCTGCCAGCCCAGAGCCCGGTGAGGCCACAGGGCCAGTGAGGCAGGGTGGGGCTGAGGGTGGCGTGGGCTTTGGCCGTGGGCTTTGGCCAAACTTTTTCTTTCTAACCCTCCTGGGGAGGCGCTGAGATTTTCCCTTCCCTGACTGAAGGGCAGGTGCTGCCAAGGGAAACGTCCTGATCCTGACTCAGTGTTCCCTTTGCTTCCCAGATGTCCCAACTGCTGTCCCTGTTCAGGAGAGCTGCTCTGCACGGGAGGAAGCAAGGATGGAGTGAAAGACTTTGAAGATTGGGCGGCTGGAGTCCTTCTGCTTAGAGTTGTGTTTAAAGAATATGGACTTGAACATAGAGAGGGATAATTATATGGATATTTATATATGTGTGTTGCTATTTGTATAAGAATATTTCTATATGTATGTTGTTATATTTATGGATATATGCTATGTATATATGTGTGTATAAATGCTTGTAATTACATTTACGTGTATATATCTATCTAAGTATATGTATATAGAAGTATGTTGTTTTATCTGTGTTCAGTTCTTTTTCCTACATACACAGTCATGCAGGTGTTTCTATTGATCTGCTTGTAGTTATATGTCTCTTTAGTAAGTATTTTGATATTTGTATAAGCTATTTCGATAGAGGTACTGATATTTTTGTATTCTTAGATCGGCTTTAAGCTTCCACACAAACCAACAAAGTTAGTTTATGCGGTGCTTTATTTGAGGCCCCGGGGATCTGGGGACTAGAGTCCCAAATCAGGATCCCGAAGACCCTCCATCAGATCTTCAGCTTTTATACCCTTTTACAAAGATTACCTCACACGGCTACGTGCAAAACTAACATTCTTTACTTCAAAGCAGTTATACAACCGTTACATTTGTTACTCAAATAACCCTAAACTATAAATCTTAAAAGGTTGTCTAACTTAAAACTATAGGTTAACTTTTCTTGCTTAACTCCCACCACCAAACATATTCTATTTCAACCTTATCTCTAGGAAACTACCTGTAAACTCTGCATGTTCCACATGCTTGACTGATCTCTATGAACATTGTTTTCTTCCTTTCTCAGTACATTCTCTGCACATTCTCAAACATTTTCCCAGGGCCTACATGAGGAACAGCCAAAACTAAGCCTTAGCATAACTACTACTATACAACCTATTTTATACAACCAACATAGTTTTATCCCACTGGTAACACAGTCACTCCCAGTATGAACCCAGTCACTCCCAGATACTCCCAGTATTATTCCTGTAACTTTCTTTATGGTTCCTCTGTGATCCCAGTCACTGCTGGTCTCTCCTAGTAAGTCCCAGTTGCACCCAGTGTTTCTACTCACTCCCAGTCACTCCCAGAAGCTTCCTACATGAGTCCCTGCTCATAGCCACTCCCAGTCACTTCCAGCATGATTCCAGTCCATCCCTGTATATCCCAGTTGCCCCAAGCCTGCTCCTAGTCACTTACCGATCCCAGTATGACCCGAGTCACCCTCGGTGTGGTGCCAGTATCTCCCAGTATGATTCCAGTTGTCCCCAGCCTCCCAGTTTAATCCCAGTTGCATAGATCCAGTCACTCCCAGTATGATCCTACTCTGCTGCCATCATGATCCCAGTGTCCCCCAGTATAGTCTCAGTTGCTCCCAGTCCCTCCCAGTCTGATCCCAGTTACTCTCAGTTGCCCCCAGCATAGACCCAGTCATTCCAAGTGTGATCCCAGTATGAGTCCACTATGATCCCAGTCTCCCCCAGCATGGTCCCAGCCAATCCCAGTTGCCCCCAATGTAGACCCAGTCACTCTCAGTCCCTCTCAATGTGTTGCCAGTGACCCCCAGCATGGACACAGACACTCCCAGTACATCCCAGTTACCCTCGGCAAAGTCATAGTCATTCCCAGTCACATCCACTTGGCCCAGTAAAGTTCCACTTTCAACCAGTATGATCCCAGTCATTCTCATTCAATCCCAGTGTGTCCCACAATGATCCCTGTTCCCCAGTTCTGGTCCTGCTGGGTTCCAGTGTGTTTTGATCGTGCTCCCAGTGGGTGCCAGTCATGGGCCTGGTGTATCCCAGTGTATCCCGGTGTATCCCGGTGTATCCCAGTGTCTCCCGGTGTATGCTGGTGTATTCCAGTGTATCCCAGTGTCTCCCGGTGTATGCTGGTGTATCCCGGTGTATCCCAGTGTCTCCCAATGTATGCTGGTGTATCCTGGTGTATGCCAGCATATCCCGGTGTATCCCGGTGTATCCCAGTGTATCCCAGTGTATGCCAGCGTATCCCAGTGTATGCTGGTGTCCCAGTCCATCCCAGCCTGTCCCAATCCATCCCGGTCCATTTCCCGGATCCTGCCCCTCCTGCCCATGGAGCTGCCACCAGACACTCCCCCAAAATGCTGCCAGGGCTTGGGGGCTCCACGTTGGAACTGGGATTCTTTGATCGCCCATTCCGGAGCATCCCAAACCCCCATTCCTGAGTGCTGCGATCCCCCTGAACCCCCATTCCCAGGCATGGGTTCCACCTGCTCCCCTTATCCGGCACCAATAACCCTTGCACCCCTTTCCTGGCCATCCCGCCTCTCCTTGCCCCCAGAGCCCCCTTTTGCTTGGCCCATTTGACCCCTGCACCCCTATTCCTGCCTTTCCCAGCACCCAGCCCCTCCTTCCCTAATCACTGAAGACGCTCGGGACCCCTATTCCCAGCCATCACAGGTCTTCACACCTTTTAAAGGGATTGGGGACACCGGGGACTCTCCTTCCTCTCCTTCCAGCTGGGATCCAGGGGATTCGTGGTGGCCGAAGGCGCTGCCCAGGTCACCAAGAGGCACTGGGAACAGGATGAGATCGAGGCTAAGGAATGAAAAAATCCCCTAGGGCACACCTGCCTGGGATGTCTGTGGAAATATGTCAGATATGGGTGGGAGGAAGTGGAGCAGAGAGGTGGGGAGGGTAGAATTCCCATGGGAATGTGGGAATTGGAAATGTGGGATTTGGAAGAGGTAAATTTGGGAAATAAATTCCTATGGGACCTCCATGGATGGATCCCACTGCTGTCCCATTCCCATGGGATTTCTGTAGATGGATCTCACTGCCATCCCATTCCCATGGAATTCCATGGGCAGATCTCACCCCTGTCCCATTGCCCTGGAATTCCATGGATGCATCTCACAGTTATCCCATTCCAGAACCCCCTGATGTCCATGTGTCTGGAAAAGTGGAACACGGGATCCTGACCTTGTCCTGCTCACGTACGGATTCTACCCCAGCACCATCAGGATCAGATGGATGAAGGGGGATGAAATCCGGGATTGTTCCCAGCAGCAACAGCACCTTCCACACCTGGGCCAGGATTGAGGCACTGCCGGAGGAGCGGGAGCAGCACCGGTGCCGGGTGGAGCATCCTGGAATGCCAGAGCCCAGGATCTTCTCCTGGGGTGAGGCTGGGAATGTGGAATGTGGGAATTGGGAATTTGGGAATGTGGAGCAGCAGGATGGGGGTTCCCCTCCCCTCCTCACCATCCTGTGCTTCCCTGAGCCAGAATCCAGTGGGAATCTCACCCTGGTGGTTGCTGTGTCCATCATCGCTGCCATCATCATTCTCCTCATCAGATTCGGCATCTGGAGGCTCCAATCCAGTTCCCCCAAACCCATCCTGGGGGTCTCCCTGTTCTCCTCTCCCTCCCAAGACTGCTGGGGGTCCCCCCACGACCCACCCACCCCCCTAAACTCCTCCTGGGTCTGCACACAGGGACCATGTCCCCTCCCCCAGGATGACGAGGGGTCCTGGGCTGAGCCCCCCACTCAGCTGGGGGTGTGGAGGGAACTGGGGGTCCTGGTGCTGGAAGTGGCTGCTCCCAGGATGAGCCCACTTGCTCTGTCTGTGTGGTTCCAGTTTCCTCAGCACTCCCAGTATGAGCCCAGTCACTCCCAGAATGATCCTGGTCACTTCCCCTCACTCCCTTGATGATCCATCTTGCTCCCAGTATGAGCCCAGTCACTCCCAGTCATTCCCCATTATGATGCAATTTGCCCCCAGCACCGTCCCAGTTGTTCCCAGTTGCACCCGCTATTATCCAGTGTGTTCCCAGTTCTCCCAGTTGCTCCCAGTATATCCCAGTCATTCCCAGTCTCTCCCAGAAGGGCCCCAGTCACTCACACTTGTCCCCAGTTTTCTCCAGCGTGTTCCCCCAGTTCCCCCCAGCACATTCCCAGTGGCTCCCAGTGTGGTCCCAGTCACCACCTGCATGATCTCAGGCACTCCCAGTATATTCCAGTTGCCCTGAACATTCTCGGAGTCATTTCCAGGCACTCCCAGTTACCTCAGCATGGTTCAGTTGCCCCCAGTTTAATCCCAGTCACTGCCAGTACATCCCAGTTGTCACCAGCATGCATCCTGTCATTGCCAGTTGTTCCCAGTTGCTCCCAGTGTATCCCCAGTACGTGCCCAGCATGGGTCTGGTAGCTCCCAGTAACCCCCAGTCAGGGTCCAATCACATCAGTATAATCCCAGTCTGATGCCAGAAACTCCCAGTGTGATTAAGTGGCCTCCAGTGTGATCCCAGTTTCTCCCTGTAAATACCAGAATGACCCCAGTACCCTCCAGTATGATCCTCATAGTTCCCAGTCCCTCCCAGTATGTCCCAGTCACACCCAGCATTCTCCCAGTCACTCCCAGTTCCTCCCAGTTGCTTTCAGTGTTATTCCAGTTGCTCACAGCTACTCCCAGTCAATCCCAGTAGGAGTCCAGTCACCCTCTGTGTGACCCCAGTCTCAACCAGCATGAACTCAGCTGCTCCCACTCTGATTGCAGTTATGATCCCAGTTGCTGCCAGAATAGTTCCAGTTGTTCACAGTTCCTCCCAGTATGATCCCAGTTGTCCCTAGAATAGTCCCAGTCCCACTCAGCATGGTCACATGCACTCCCAGTTTTCCCCGTCATGGTCCCAACTGTTCCCAATGTGGTTCCAGTCTCCCCAGTATGGTTACAGACACTGCCAGTATATCCCAGTATATACCAGTAAGGTTCTGGTTACATACCAGTCTTTCCCAGTTTCTTAGAGTCACCTCCAGCTTGATCCCAGTTTCTGGCAGTTGCCCAAAGTGTGGTCCCAGTATAATCCCAGTAGAATTCCAGTTGCTCCAGTTGTGGTCTCAGTCCCCTCAGCATGGTCTCAGTCCCTTCCAGTTGATCCCAGTTGCTCCCAATGTGTCCACATTTTCCTCCTAAGAGTATCTCTCAGTAACCCCCAGTCAGGATCTGTTCACACCCATGGTAAGCTCAGTGGCTCCCAGGATGAACCCAGTTTGGTTCCAGTCACCCCCAGTACGACCCCAGTCACTTCCAGATATTCCCAGTATTGTTCCAGTCATACCCTGAGTGACTGCCTGTCACTCCCAGTCCGAGCCCAGTTGCTCCCAGTCACTTCCACCATGGTCCTAGTCACTGCCAGCCCCATTCCAGTCACTACCAGTCTGGTTCCAGTAGGATCCCAGTATGACCCCAGCAGGGGCACAGTTCCTCCCAAGTACCCCCACTGTGGTTTCAGCCTCTCCCAGTGTATCCCAGTTGCTCCCAGCATGTTCCCAGTCACTCCCAGTTGTCCTCAGTTGCTTCCAGCCTGATTCCAGTTGCTCACAGTTACTCCCAGTAACACTAAGTGCAGTCCCTTAGTTTCTGCCAGTATGATCCAGTATGATCCCAGTCTCCTCCACCATGGGCTCAGCCGCTCCCACTGTGATCCCAGTAGGATCCCAGTTGCACCCAGGGACTTTGCAGAGCCCCAGCCATGCTGTTTGCCCCCAGCCTGCCCACGGCCAGCCTGGGGCTGCTCCTGGGGCTTTTCTGGGCTCAGCATTGGCCTGGGCAAAGTGTTCTGGAGAGAGCCTGGGCAAGGAGCCTGCAGCCCCCAGGCCCTGGCCTGAGGCGTCAGCGCTGCCCCAGCAGTGCCCATGGCCTGTCCCTGCTGCAGCTCCGGCACTGCCACCCCCAGCACTGTGCCCGGCCCCGAGAGCACTCAGGCCCTACAGCAACACCAGGGCCAGCAGGGCAGCGGGGCAGGGCCACGGCAGCAGCACTGGCAACACCAAGGGCTGCTGCTGCTGCTGCTGGGCACAGCTGCTGTGCCAGCACTGATCTGTCCCCAGCTCTGCACACAGACATTGCTGCTGCAGCTGCAGACAAGGGAACCAAAGATAGATCTCTGCAGAAAACTTGGGTGGGAGATCCTTTAGTTGCTTTAAAGCCACCAAGAGTGCAGCCCCTCATTAACACAATCTGTCGCCACAGGGGAGGTGGTGAGAAACAAAATGAGATATGACATAAGCAACACGTTACTTTTTGAACAAAATAAAACTAAAAAACACAGGAAAAATCCCCACAGCAAAACCAACAAGAAGTATCAATGATGACTTTTATTACAAGTGATTTGCAGAAATTGGCAAGATGTTTAATGTTCCTGACACTATCCAGTCATCAGTCTCCACACTGCAGCCTTGAGCTCCTGGTTCCTCAGGCTGTAGATGAGGGGGTTCAGGGCTGGAGGCACCACTGAATACAGAACTGACAGGGCCAGATCCAGGGATGGGGAGGAGATGGAGGGGGGCTTCAGGTGAGCAAACACTGCAGAGGTGAAGAACAGGGAGAGCACAGCCAGGTGAGGGAGGCAGGTGGAAAAGGCTTTGTGCTGTCCCTGCTCCGAGGGGATCCTCAGCACAGCCCTGAAGATCTGCACATAGGAGAAAACAATGAACACAAAACAACCAAATGCTAAACAGACACTAATAGTCATGAGCCCAAGTTCTCTTAGGTAGGATTTGGAGCAGGAGAGTTTGAGAATTGGGGGGATTTCACAGAAGAACTGGCCCAGGGCATTGCCATGGCACAGGGGCAGGGAAAATGTATTGGCCGTGTGCAGCAGTGAATAGAGAAAGGCACTGGCCCAGGCAGCTGCTGCCATGTGGGCACAAGCTCTGCTGCCCAGGAGGGTCCCGTAGTGCAGGGGTTTGCAGATGGACACGTAGCGGTCGTAGCACATCACAATCAGCAGGAAATACTCTGCTGAGATGAAGAAGGAAAAGAAAAAGAGCTGTGCAGCACATCCTGCATAGGAGATTTGCCTTGTGTCCCAGAGGGAATTGTGCATGGCTTTGGGGACAGTGGTGCAGATGCAGCCCAGGTCGGTGAGGGCCAGGTTGAGCAGGAAGAAGAACATGGGGCTGTGCAGGAGGTGGCTGCAGGCTACGGCGCTGATGATGAGGCCGTTGCCCAGGAGGGCAGCCAGGGAGATGCCCAGGAAGAGGCAGAAGTGCAGTAGCTGCAGCTGCCGCGTGTCTGCCAATGGCAGCAGGAGGAAGTGGCTGATGGAGCTGCTGTTGGACATTTGCTCTGGCTGGCCATGGGCACCTGTTCATGGAGAAAGGACAGGGACAAGTCAGCAGAGGCTGCTCTGAGCCAAACCTGGGCCATTCCCTGCAGACTGTCCAGCTGTGACTCACCCACCCTTGTTCCTGCTCTGGAAACCTTCCCCAGTCCTGCCTGAGCTCCAGTTGTGCTGTCTGAGTGTGCCAGGAGCAGCCAGCCAGTGTGGGGGCTCTCCAGAGCCATCCCTGCCTGCTGCCTGGTTTTGGCCATGTGGCAGAGGACAAGGCAGATATTCAGGATTTGTCACGGAATCACTCCTAATGCAGACAGGCTTTTGCCATCTGCACTCCAAGTGTAAAGGACATGGAGAGCAGGAAGAATTTTAGCCATTATTTTCCTGCCCACACATCATTCCTGTTCTCTGAGGTCAGAAATCCCCAGCATTTCTGCTGCAATCAGAGTTGCCACTGAGAGATGTGAGAGGCAAAGGATTCCCTGTGGCTCAGGGAAGTGAGGGCTGGATGGGCTTGTTCCCAACTGCCCTGGGTTTGCAGCTTTGGCTGCAATCAGAGCACAATCACACTCCCCTGTCACCCTGGCATAAACCAGACCCTGCCCAGAGCAGAGGGATCACTCAATGTCTCACCCTCTCCAAAGGGCTCTGGGCAAGGTCTCAGCACCCCCTTCTGCCAAGGACACTCCCGGCTCCCTTGGCAAACCCAGCAGCATTTCCTCAGCTCTGGCATCTCTGCACTTCCCCGGGGCACATTCAGGGAACTCCCAGGGGCTCTGGCACAGATTTGCAGCCAGGAGGGCAGCTCAGAGCTGGCAAGGACACAGCAAGGAGATCCCCGGCTGTGCCCATGATGGGATCTCAGGGAGGGGGCTCAGCTCATTCCCCTTTCCCATGGACTGCTTTGCCCACAGCCCCACAGGGCCCAGGGAAGCTTGGACACCCCATTGCCATGGCCACAGCTGCCCGGCAGGAATGCCAAGGGCAGTGCCTGACTCAGCTGCTGCAAAGGCCAGAGCCTCCCTGAGAGCACCAGATGACAGGGACAGGATCAGGGCAGTGCAGAAACAAAAGCAGATGTGGTGGTGCTGTGCCTGGGAGGGCAGGGCAGAGACAGCTGGCAGAGAGTCTCTGTAGATATTGAAACATTACTTTGATGATCCTGGGTGTTCCTTTAAACTCAGAATGTTCTGTGATTCTGTGATTACAATTCCTGTTCTTCTTCTTTTATCCTGCTGTTGCCTATTATCAAAAGAGAAAAAACCCTTGTAACACCTTTACAAAAGTAAAGTAAAAACCAGAATTTTATTGGAAACCTCCATGTGTCCAAGTAAAGATGGGGCGTACCCAGCCCCTGATTTCAACAATTTTTTAAGGTTTATTAATTAGAATATTTAACAGAAACATCCAGAAAGAGGTTCAGTTTCCACAGTTCTACAGCCCTGGGTCAACCCATTGGAGTTGTTCCAAGTGCTTCTTTGTCTCACTTTCTTTGTGACTGATCACACTCTGGTTAAAAATCAAAATATTCTTCTTGTATGTCCTCTTCCTCATAATAAGGTTATACAGTATTTCAGGAATGTACTTAGAAGCTTATTATTCTAAAATCGAAGAGAAACGGTAGCAAACCCACTCAAATTAATTAAGGATTATAGTTGTACAAGTATGTTAAGTAGTTGAATGGAGTTAATTAAGGGATATAGGTTTTTAATTATATAATAGCAGTTTAACAGAGCTACAAATATATGAAAATTGTTTAAAAAAGCAAAATTATTTATGTCATCACCCCAACTTTCCCATCCTTCTCCAAGCAGGAAATTAAAAACACTCTCAGGAAAGCCTCTGATCTTTACAGCAATGCCAGGCTTACCTTCTTTTGGCAAGTGTCCTCCGCAGCTGTGCCCAGGCTGGGGTGGAGCTGGGAGCAGCCCTGCTCCACACAGCCCCTCTCAGCAGCAGCAGCAGCAGCAGCTGCCCTGCTCAGGGTGGCTCCTATCCTCCCACAGCTTCTCCCCAGCGCTGGCAGCAGCTCCCCGGGCCGGCTGAGAGCTGTCCCTGGCAGGCAGCAGAGTCCCTGGGCCAGCACAGCGCCCTGGGCTGCAGGACCCTGCTCTGCACCACAGCCGTGGGCACCCCTGGCTGCAGCCCCGGCTGCTCAGCCCTGCAGCAGAGCCTGGCCCCAGGGAGCTGCCTTGTGCTGGGCCTGGGCTGGGGCAGCAGGGAAACCCAGCCCTGCCCTAGGGCCACATCCCTGCCCTGCAGCAGCTCCCAGAGTGCTCCTGGAAAGTGCTCCAAGCTGGGGGATGTGGCAGCTCCAGGAGATCCCTGCAGGAGCTGCAGCTTCTCTTCCCCCAGCCAGAGAGTGACTGTTTGCAAGCCTGGGAGGATTTCTCCTGCAGTGAGCCCTGAGTGAGCTCTGCTCTGTGCTGCCAGCCCAGGCTGAGCTGAAGCCCTGTGTGCCTGTGTGCTGTGCCCGGGGTGGCTGCAGGCAGTGCCCCAGCCCTGCTGGGCTGGCAGAAAAGCTGCTCATCCAGAGAAATGTGTTTTTAAGCTCTTCTTGGTTACCAGGAGCTGCCTCTGAGTGATGAGCTCAGCCCTGCTCATCAGCACAGACACAGCACAAGGACTTTAATGACCCTCTCAGGGCTTTGTGCTGAGGCCCTGAACATCAGTCCCTGAGAGGGAGCTGAAGAAACCTCTCCAGAACTCTAAGTCAGAAGCCAACTCCAAAGTTTCTGGAAGTTTTAATGGGTCCCACTGAGGGACACGACACAGAAAGTGTCCCCAGGCCCCAGGCAGAGCAGAGAACTGCAGGCAGTGATGACAGGTGGGGACAAAGAGAAGCCAAGTCTTGGTGCCCTGGGCCACAGCAGCCTCTGTGCCACCAAGGACACTGAGGAGACACCTTGTCCTGAGGCCCTGGGGCCTCCTGGCACAGCCCCAGCAAGGCTGGGCACTGTCAGCCCCTTGTGCTGCCCTCAGCATCCCCCTCCCATGCCAGTGGCCTCCAGGATGTGCTGGAAGGAGTCCCTGGGGAAGGAGCCTTGGTCAGCAATGGCCCCTTCATGCTGCCAGGGACTGCAGGTTTTTCCAAGGACTTTGGGTTTGCTTTTTTCCTTGGAGTATCTGAGAGGTTTCTGCAATCCTGGCCTCCAATTATCTGCTTTAATTGGTCCCTTGAGAGGCTTTGTCAGTAACAACACTCAGTGAAGCTCATTAATCCTTCAGGGTACTAGAAGATTTTAAAAGAAGGGGTTTTTGACACTGACTGATAGGTTTGTGCAATCATGGCCTTGAATAATCTGCTTTAATGAGTCCCTTGAGATTTTTACCCAGTAATAACGCTCAGTAGCGTTTATTCATGCTTCAAGGTACTCAGGGGTAATTTAAGTACCTTTTTTGCCACTGAGCGTCTGAAACGGTTTTTCTGTAATCCTGGCCACCAATTCCCTTCTCCAAGGAGTCCATCAAGAGCCTGTGTTGGGCATGGACATCAGTGGGACCCACGAATACTGAGGAACACTTTGGGTATTTCCTCTGACTTTGACTCCTGGCAAGGTTTGTGCAATCTCCTCTAAGGCCCTGAGCTTCCAGGGCTCAGCACCAAATGCACCACGGGGCTCATTAGGATCAAGCAAGTGCTGACAAACCATGGCTGTGCCTTGATTTCCCTCTGGTCTGGTGCTGTTCACTAGGAAGTTTTTTTTCCTACTGTTATTGGGAAATATTACAAAAAAACCCATATTTCTGTTTTCAAGGCTTTTTTTTTCTCTTCAGAGAAGAGATGACTGACACATTCAGTGACTGATATTGACCCAGGGTCTATCCTCAGGAGGTCTGGCCTGGTCTGAGAAGCTGTGCCCTGAGGTCTGAGCCAGTGTGGAAAATCTTGCTCCACATTCCCCAACCCCATCCTGTCTGTCCTCTCTCACCTGGGACCTGCTTATCTCAGAGAACTGGCTGCACTCAGGCAAAGAAGGGTTTTCTTCATGTTTTAGCAACCTAAAACTCATACGTTTCAGACACCCTTGTGAAGTGTGTGCCAAGCCCAGAGTGCCACCAAGGAGGTTCCCCTTCACCAAGGCAGAACCATGCAAGGAATGTTTGAGACACACAGGAAGTTCTGCAATAAACACAAATCCAGAGTTGGCTGAAGGCTGAATTAGACCAACTGCTGAAGGACAGACAAGCTTTGAACTCCTTGCAGCTCAAAGCTCCAGCTGGGCTGTTGGGAGGTGTGTGAGTGAGGCAAGAGTGAGGGCAAGGGAACTGCAGAGAGCCCTGGAAGTGCTTCTGTGCAGCCAGGCTGTGGGGAAGGGCACTGCAGGCCTGGCCTGGGCCAGGAGTGAGGCTGGATCATCATCCCAAGCTGCCCTGGGCCATTGCAAGGGGCTGTGGCCATGGACACTGCACTGAGCCCACTGTGGCAGTGCCTTGCTCAGGGCTGGTGTCAGTGCCCAGAGGCAGAGGGGATCCCTTGCTGGGGGCTTGTGCCATGGCCACCTGCCCTGTGCCGCGCTGGCTGCTGAGGCCCCGTGGAACCAGCAGCAAACGCCACTGCCAGGGCCAAAGGCCAGCTCAGGCAGACAGAAAGGGGCAGGGCTGGGCACTGTTTCCATGGCAGCCCTCACTGGGACACCACCCCTGGGTCACCTGGCATGGCAATTGCCATGGAAACCCGGCTCCTGGGAAATGCAAGGGTGGACAAAGGTCTTAGTAGGGCCTGTCCCAATAGGACAAAGGGTGGTGGTTTTAATCTAAAGGAAAGGAGGTTCAGCTAAGGAGAGATAAGAAAGAAAAAAAAAAAAAAAATTGATGATGATGAGGTTGGTGATCCAGCAGGACAGGTTCCCAGGGAGGTGGTCAATGCCCCATCCCTGGAAACATTCCAGTCCAGCTGGGACAGGGCTCTCAACAACCTGAGCTGCTCAAAGATGTCCCTGCTCATGGCAGGGCTTTGGATGAGATGAGCCCTGCAGAGCTCTTCCCATGCAAACCATTCCAGGAGTGCATGGGGAGAAGGGGCTGCTCCCTGGACTCCATGCACTGCCTTGACTCCTCCTTGTCTCTGCTGGAGCCCACATGTGTTGCGGTGTGCTTTGTATTTTCATGTTTTGTTTTTACCTGTTTTTATTATGTAAGTTCTGTAATGGTTTTTCCCAAGTTCCCCCTGTACTTCTCCCCATCTGGTACAATCGCCCGCCTGGGAAATTCCCTTTGTCCCCCTCTGTTGCAATAGGTTGTCAATCATCTGTTTCTCTCCTCCCAGTGCCTGCCCCCCTCCGGGAAGCCTCTCCCCCTCATTCCAGAGACTTCGGAGGACTCAGTCCCGGATTGGAGCAGGCTGGGAGTCCCCCACCCCTCGTTTCCTATTTGCTGTCTATATGCCCTCCCCATTCCCCTGATTCGTTTTCCCTCTTGTATCCACCCCCTTCCCCTGGCCCTGGATAAGCAATGAGCCCCCCTCCTCTCTCTCTCTCTCTCCTGGACGCGTGAGTGCCTGCACCATGGGGTGCATGTGACAATAAACTCTATCTTGCCACGAGGCCTCCTTCTTCTTACCTTCGTTGAGCCTCACTAAAAGCTCTCATGTGGCTTCTGAACGACTAAGGATGTAGTGGCCGGTCCGCTAGCCACTGCCCAACCGGACTTGAAACAATTCCCAGCCATGGCAGCCAGGATTAGCTGGAAAGCCATCTTCAGCGGGTACAGGGAATTATTTCAAGGAACCTTGAACATAAAAATGTCTTGTTGTCTGTTACCCATGAATGAATTGTCCCAGATCTGCTGAAAATTTTTCAGATCTGGGAAATGGACACACGATACAGAAATAAGTGTAAATCTGTGTGTTCCCTGTCTCAACACTACTCTAAATTTTTGCAGGGGATCTGTTGTTGATTGAGAGGAGCATAAATGAGACTATTAATAACCTTTGTCTCAGTGTCACTGCTTTCATTTTGAGAATTGTTCAGCTTCATCCATCTACAGCATCAATATTTCATAAGGATTGCCAGTTTGGAACTACTGCTGTCATTCACGTTCACGTTAAATCTTTCCAGTCATGTCGATCTATCTGCAGACTCGGGGCCTTGATTTACATATGTGAACAGTATAATTATGAAGGATGTTATCTGGGTGAAAATGTGAGGCTGCCAAATGTCGGATAATTTGCAAACATCACAAATTCAGAGTGTCTGCCTCTCGAGTATTTTTGGAAAGGTATGGGGAACAACCAATTGATGATTAAGAGACCTCCCAATAGACAAACTAAACAAAAGGTAACAATTTATCCCAATGTTTTGGTTCACTGCTGATGAATTTTCTTAGCATCTGCTTAAGTGTTTGATTATTCTACAAGCCCATCTGTTTCTGGCTGATACGAAACTGTGTGATGGGGGAATTTTTAACAGCTTGCACACCTCATTTAGCAGAGAAGACCTAAAATTAGTGCCCTGATCTGTTGAATTTTCTAAGGGTAAGCCCACTCTGATAACAGCATTAATCAATTCATTAGCTTCATATTTTGCCAGCTAAGACTTCATGGCAATACTGTGGGGTTTGAATGTCCAAGTACCCCTTCCAAGATCTGTTACATTCCTCAGACAAGAAATTTGACTAAATGAGAATTATGATTCAAATCAAATTTTCCTAGTCTGGCAGTACAACATGATACCAGATTAAAAATGGAGAGGACATGCTTAGGATGTCTCCTAAATATTTTGTTTTTCCCATGGAGAACTACAACTCCACCTATCAGCTGGAAATGCAACTCAGCAGAGAGGAAACAGTCTGGGAGGTTCCTGGAGGGTGTGGAACTTGCTGTTTTCAACCAGAGAAGGACTTGTGGGTGATATGGTGGTCAGAGGCCCTCTTGGTCACAGCAATCACAAATTATAAGAGTTTGGGATTTCTGGAGGAATAAGGAGGGCTGCCAGCAGAACTTTTGCCTCAGACTTCCAGAGGGCAGCCTTTGGCCTGGTTAGAAGATTGGTTGGGAGAATCCCTTGGGAGGGAGAGTCCCTGCTGAGACATTCCTGGAGGGCAAAGGAGTCCAGGAAGGCTGGGCATTCTTCAAGAGGGAAATCTTAAAGGCTGTTCCCAGGGAAGGTCATGGATCAGATCACCCTGACTGCCATCACACTGCAGGTACAGGACAAACCCTGCATGGGCTTGGGAAAGGCAGGTCCTGCTGGCCACCCTGATCTTCTGTGACAGGGTGCCTCACATGGTGAAGTGAGGGAAAAGCTGTGGATCTGGTCTACTTAGACTTTAGCAAAGCCTTTCCAACGATGTTCTCTTGGAGAAACTGGATGCATGGCTTGGATGGGTGCAGACTTTCCTGGGTGAAAAACTGTCTGGATGGCCAGGCCCAGGGAGCACTGGGGACTGGAGCCACATCCAGCTGGTGGAGTGTCACAGCTGCTGTTCTCAGGGGAAATGTTCTGGGGCCAGTTCTGCTCAATCTCTTCATTGTGACTCTGGATGAGGGGAGGAAGGTACCCTTAGTCAGCCTGGACATGACACCAGGCTGGGTGGGAGTGTGGATCTGCCAGAGGGCAGGAAGGCTCTGCAGGGGATCTGGACAGGCTGCAGGGACCAAAGCCAATGGTCTGGGGTTCAACAAGGGCAAGTGCTGAGTCTGCACTTTGGTCAAAGCAACCCCCTGCAGAACTCCAGGCCAGGGGCTGAGTGGGTGGAGCAGCTTCATTACAGAAAAAAACCTGGGGGTGCTGGTGACAGTGGCTGAACATGATCTGAGCTGTGCTCAGATGGCCAAGAAGGCCAATGCTCCCATGCCTGTTGTTGGAAGCCTGGAGGTGGAAAATTGCAGGCTTTCTGAGCTGTAGGGTACTGAGCCTCGAGCAAGCACCGCATTTGACTTGAGGCCTTGGAGCAGGCTTCTGAGACTGAGTGATAGCACAGTGGTTGTGGGTTTGTAGTTTGAATAGTATTGTGTGATCTCACAGGGTGAAAAACTTAGATTAAGATTTTAGTATGTTGTAGTACTTGTGGAGCAATATGGGGGATTGAAGGCGTTGTCTAAGTCCTTCTTCACCTTCTTCTTCCTTCTTCTTCATGGGTTTCTGTAATTGGGTGGAAAAGGTCTACATTGCAAGCCTTGGGTGGTCTTTACTGGGTCAGAAGTATAAATTATAGAGATGTCATCTTGTTACTGGGTAATGATGGCTTAAATAACCTTGGAAAGATTTAGAAGCTCTCCATTTTACCTTATTTCTCTAACTTGCTAGTTAGAGCTCACACCTTGTGAGTCTGTAAATAGATAAGAAACAATAAACATCCAAGTCTGAACTCAAAAACCTACGTTTCCCATGTCTTAATCCTGACCTCAGCAGAGAAAAAGAAACCAGAACCATCACAGCCTGTCTCAGCAATAGTGTGGCCACAGGACCAGGGCAGGGATTGTCTCCCTGTGCTGGGCACTGGTGAGGTTGCACCTCAAATCCTGGTGCTCCATTTTGGGCCCTGTTCTCTGGGAGAAGAGAGTTCAGCCACCATTAAACTTTTCTGTGCTCCCTACCATGGGGCCAGAAAATGCACTTAGTGTTATTTTATTTGCTATTGTAAAATATCTCCAAAAATTATGCTACTGTGCCATGCACTCATTTTATAGGCAAATTACAAATCTTTCTGTGTTCCAATTTCGTCTTCGTAAAGTTAATGTCATGGTACTGCTATTTGTATAAAATCAGTCAGAGGGAGCTGGGGAAGCGATTTTTCCTTTGCAAGAGTGAATCTTCAGGGTGTATAGAAGGTGACAGCTAAACCTGAGATTATCCTGACCCCAGGCCAATGTGTATTTCATTACATGCAGCAGTCGTGTTCCTGTGCTGCCGTCTCTATCAGCAGGAGAGATTTGTTCATCTGTTCT
>JAJEOU010000275.1:26677-67661 GCA_021534815.1 Acrocephalus arundinaceus
GTTGTGTTATTGGGTAGGACTGGTTTCCTTTTCCATTCATTGATTTCAATGGTAGATCTGGTGTCCTTTCCCTGCCATTAATTTCATGGGTACACCTGATGTCAGAAAAAACCCATTCATTTCAGGGGAAGACCTGAGTATCCCAAACATTTTGGGGTTAAAACCACCAATTTCAGGTTGGAAATTCCCAATTTTGGTGAAATGCCCCAAATTTCGTTCTTTTCACCCACAGGTGAACCTGGAGTGCCCAAAGCTGAGGGCAGCGCTGGACGGCTCCGCTCTGCTGTTACGTTTAGTCAGATGTGACATACACACACACATGATCAGGATCCAAAATGGAAGAAGTTTTATTCTGCATGTCTCTAGCTTATGTACTGTAACAAAGTGTGATCTTAAGGCATTGACTACATTACAATAACTTATATTTCATTGGTGCAAGCAATTAGCATCATATAGCTGGCAAAAGTTTTAATGAAGTTAATAAGGCACATATACACCTTACTTATGCATGTAGTCTAACTTACAAAAATTTTCATGTATCTTTTTTAACGTTCCCAAATAGGGATTTAGGGACACGAGGTCTATCCATTAATAGGGCTTGATTGGGAAGGGTTACTGGTTCGACTGGGCACACTGGTAAGGGCTAAGGGCAAGCTCTGGGAGAGGAACTGGAAGCACTTGTGGTGGAGTTGGAAGCACTGGGAGGGAGGAACGGGCGAAACTGAGCAAACTGGGAGCACTGGGAGGGGTTACTGAGAGCACTGGGAGTGGCTAAGAGGGGGCACTGGTGTTACTGGGAGCAGCTAAAGGGAGGCATTTGGGTCACTGGGAACTCCAGGGCATTACTGGGAACACTGGGAAAGGTTATTGGGAATAAATTAGAGTAACCAGGACACCAGGTCTACCCATTAAAGTCAACGGGATAAATGGGACACTGCGTCTACCCAGTCAAAGAAGTGGGGATTTACAACCACCAGTTTGGGCAGGGGCCCAAGAATTTTTGGGGGTACTCAAAATTCTGTATCCAGGTGATTTCTGGGGAGAATCCAGCAGATTTGGGGAGATACTCAGGTATATCCACGTGGTTTTGGGGGGGTACCCAGGTGATTTGGGGGGTATCCAGGTGACTTTTAGGAGTATCCAGGTGCTTTTTGGGGTACTCAGGTGATTTTTGGGAAGGACTGAGAAGATTTTGGGGGTATCTAGCTGATTGGGGGGGTACTTAGGTGTATCCAGGTAATTTGAGGTACTCAGGTGAGTTTTGGGTGTATCCAGGTGATTTTTTGGGGGTACTAAGGTGATTTGGGGGGTACTCAGGTGATTTTGGGGGTACCCAGGTGATTTTGGGAGTTCCCAGGTGTCCCCACTCACCCTGACAGGCCGGGAGAAGATGACAGCCACCGTTGCATCCTCCCGGTCGATGTGGACTCAGATGACCCTCAGTGGTGGGGGGGCTGTGGGGGGACACCCCGACATTCAGGGGCCACCCCAACATTCGGAGGGCACTGAATCATGATTTTAAAGAGCTAAGATTTTAGCTAAGAGATGGAAGTAACTTATATGGATCAGGGTGTAAGTTAGATTAGCAAATGATAGGTTAATGACTATTAGATACTTAGGCTAGAGCTAATTGTTGTATTGTTTGCCATTATGAGCTTGTTTATAGAAGGAAATGCAGAAAGAGAACTGTTATAAGAACAGATTGAAACCAGTAGAACAATGACCAGCACCTGGACTTTATCTCAATCAATCACAAAGCAGGGGACCTTGGATTGTGCCAGAGGGTCACAGATACCTGATGAAGACTCTCCTGACTTCATCTTTGAGACCACTGACCCAATTCAAGAGAAGAATTGCACACACATGAAGGACTAATAGCCTCATTTAATACAGAGCGGGAATGGGAGGTGCTGGGGTTATGCACATGTATTGTATGTAAGATCTTGGGAAATAAATAGAGGGCAAAGAACCTTGTACGGGGCGGTCACGCCTTTTGGAGACGACTCCTGTGCTGCCCGCTGGTGTTAGTAAAAATACCACTTTCTAACTTTAACTAATTAGAGAGTCTCTGTCCATGATCATATCTGTTTTTAATGATTCACACTTCAGGAGATTGTCTGAAACTTTGGAGTTTTAGATTGCTAAAATAAAATAAGAAAACCCCTTCTTTTGGCTGAGTGCAGCCAGTTGTCTGAGCAAAGAAGGTCCCAGGTGAGTAAGGAGACACAGGATGGGGTTGGGGAATGTGGAGCAAGGTTGTCCACACTGGCTCAGGCCTCAAGGCACAGCTTCTCTGACCAGGCCAGACCTTCTGAGGTCAATATCAATCCTGGATCAATATCAGTCCCTGAATGTTACAGTCATCTCTTCTAATTTATTTTCTGTGAAGAGAAAAATACAGCCTTGAAAATAGGAATTCCGAGTGAACTGCAACAGACCAGAAAGAAATCAAGGCACAGCCATGGTTTGTCAGGACTTGCTTGATCCTAATGAGCCCCGTGGTGCATTTGGTGCTGAGCCCTGGAACCTCAGGGCCTGAGAGGAGATTGGACAAACCTTGCCAGGAGTCAAAGTCAGAAGAAAAACACAAAGTGTCTCAAAGCATTAATGGGTCCCACTATGGTCAATCCCAAACACAGGCTCCTCAGGAGCTCTGTAGAGGACAGCACAGGAGGCCAGAATTGCACAAAAACCTCTCAGAGACGCAGTGTGGGATGGAAAATCCAAAGGAAAATCCAAAGTATCTTAAAAATCTTGACTATCTCAAAGCATTACTGAGCCCCACTGTGTGTCAATGCAAAGCTCTCAAGGGACTCATTAAAGCACATAATTGGAGGCCAGGACTGCACAAAAACTTCTCAGACAATCAGTGGCAAAAAGAAGTACTTAAACTAACCCTGAGTACCTTGAAGTATTAATAAACCCCATTGAGTGTTGTTACTGGCTAAGAATCCCATGGGACTCGTTAAAGCAGATAATTGGGGCCATGATTGCACAAAACTTTCAGACATAGTGTCAAAAAACGTTCTGCAATAAACTTTGAGTATGCTGAAGTATTAATGAGCCCCACTGAGTGCTTTTACTGACTAAGAATCCCTAGGGACTTGTTAAAGGAGATAATTGGGGCCATGATAACACAAACTTTTCCTAGAGTCAGTTTTCAAATGGAAACACCAAGTACCCTAAAATAACTAAAGTACCTTGAAGCATTAATGAGCCCCACTGAGTGTTGTTACTGAAAAAGCCTCTCAAGGGACTCATTAAAGCAGAGAATTGGAGGCCAGGATTGCAGAGAAACTCTCAGAGAATCCAAGGCAAAAGCCAAACCCAAAGGCCTTGGAAAAACCTGCAGTCCCTGGCAGCATGAAGGAGCCCCCCAGGGCCATTACTGACCAAGGCTCCTTCCCCAGGGACTCCTTCCAGCACATCCTGGAGGCCACTGGCATGGGAGGGGGATGCTGAGGACAGGACAAGGGGCTGACAGTGCCCAGCCTTGCTGGGGCTGTGCCAGGAGGCCCCAGGGCCTCAGGACAAGGTGTCTCCTCAGTGTCCTTGGTGGCACAGAGGCTGCTGTGGCCCAGGGCACCAAGACATGGCTTCTCTCTGTCCCCACCTGTCATCACTGCCTGCAGTTCTCTGCTCTGCCTGGGGCCTGGGGACACTTTCTGTGTCGTGTCCCTCAGTGGGACCCATTAAAACTTCCAGAAACTTTGGAGTTGGCTTCTGCCTTGGAGTTCTGGAGACGTTTCTTCAGCTCCCTCTCAGGGACTGATGTTCAGGGCGTCAGCACAAAGCCCTGAGAGGGTCATTAAAGTCCTTGTGCTGTGTCTGTGCTGCTGAGCTGGGCTGAGCTCCTCATCCAGAGGGAGATCCTGGCAACCAAGAAGAGCTTAAAAACACATTTCTCTGGATGAGCAGCTTTTCTGCCAGCCCAGCAGGGCTGGGGCACTGCCTGCAGCCACCCCGGGCACAGCACACAGGCACACAGGGCTTCAATCACTCAGGGCTTGGAAGGTGCTGAGAAGGGACTGGGGGAGAATCACTGCCAGCCCTTGGCACAGGAACCTCTGGCTGCAGGACAATGCAGCTGCAGCTCCTGCAGGGATCTCCGCAAGCTGCAACATCCCAATGCCTACAGACTCTGTGAGTACAACTCTCTGAGTATTTCTGGTGCAGGGGAAGTGAAATGCTCATGAAGCTCTGACACACTGAGCTTCTGCCTGCTCTCAAGATATTTTCAAGACAAGGAATTATTTTAAAATGAGGACATTTCTTAACACTATTCTTAGGACTATTTCTTAAGACTATTATTATTATCTAATTTCTATTATCTGAATATTATCTATTATTTCCTAGTATTTGATAATAGGAGAGAGGGAGAACAAATGATAAAGTTATCCCTAATATTCACCAGTCCCTGGGACATCTCAGCTCTCAGTGACCAGGCTTAGTCTGAGCTGTCCTTTCTCCAAGCTGCCAAAAGAACCTACCCCCAGCCAGTGCCCTGCAAACAGGCAGGGTTCTGTAGGGCCAAGGAGAGTGCACAGAGATTTGGGCTCTGGGAGTGCTGGCAGGGAGAGCTCAGGCACAGGGAGACACCTACAGGAGGAAAATCTCCAGGAAGCAGAGAGAAGCTGAGGCAATGAGAGAAAACAAAAGCCAGAAATGTTGTGTCAGGGAGAGTTCAGAGATCTCCATAGGAGCCCCTGCAGTGCAGCCCCTCCCTCTGAACAAGTCCCCTCCCTCCTGTCCCCCAGCCAAGCCTCTGCCCTCAGGGCCGGGGCTCCAAGGCGTGCAGCCCCTCCTGTGCAGGCAGAGCTGCAGCAGAGCCGTGGGGCAGCTGTGCAGCCCCGGGCCCAGCTCCCTCTGCAGAGCACAGGGCTGGGAGCAGCTGCCCGGCACTGGGGGGCTCTGGCAGGGGGCACAGCTGGCTCAGGGTGACGCTGTCCCCAGTGCCCGGCTGTGGGCAATGCTGTCAGTGCAGCCAGGGCAGGAGCTGCATCTCCCTGAGTCCAGTGCCATCCTAAGGACACTTGGGAGCGTCCCTGAGATTTCAGTGCAAGCTGAGAACTTCAATGCAGGATGCAAACTTGTCCTGCAGCATCTTTGTGTTATCTGAAAGATCCACAGGGAAAGGCAGAGATGTTCTGAAACTGAAAATGCTTTTGGATTGGTGAAATGAGCAACATGAGTCCTTGGCTGCAAAATTGGTGCTGGGCTGTGGTGGATCCACTTCTGTCAGCAATATTAGGCGATATTTAAGAAAACAAGTAAGTGTGAACATCCTTCATTTGAGAAAAATGAAAGCCCAGAAAAACTCTAAACAGAATGAAGTTACAGACCATCTCTCCTCAGCCTCCACTCATTATCTTTCCTCAGAGACTTCATTCTGGTCTACCAGAAAGCAGCACAAATGCTGAGGTTACGGATATCCAAGACAATCAGGAGAGACAAGGGAGAAGCTTAAAAAGAAAACTGCAGAACACTTAAACACAACAACGTGTCTGTGTGTTACAGAGGAGGGAAGAATGAGAGATAGTCAAAAGGAACTAAGCCAATAGGGGTTTGATTTTGGTTACAGGTATCTCCTTTAACTCTTCACTGTCCTTTATCCATGATCAGGTCCGCAACTCCAGCCAGAGCAAATGTCCAACAGCAGCTCCATCAGCCACTTCCTCCTGCTGCCATTGGCAGACACGCGGCAGCTGCAGCTCCTGCACTTCTGCCTCTTCCTGGGCATCTCCCTGGCTGCCCTCCTGGGCAACGGCCTCATCATCAGCGCCATAGCCTGCGGCCACCTCCTGCACAGCCCCATGTTCTTCTTCCTGCTCAACCTGGCCCTCACCGACCTGGGCTGCATCTGCACCACTGTCCCCAAAGCCATGCACAATTCCCTCTGGGATACCACAACCATCTCCTATGCAGGATGTGCTGCACAGCTCTTCTTCTTTCTGTTCTTCATCTCAGCAGAGTATTTCCTCCTGACCGTGATGTGCTACGACCGCTACGTGTCCATCTGCAAACCCCTGCACTACGGGACCCTCCTGGGCAGCAGAGCTTGTGCCCACATGGCAGCAGCTGCCTGGGCCAGCGCCTTTCTCAATGCTCTCATGCACACGGCCAATACATTTTCCCTGCCCCTGTGCCACGGCAATGCCCTGGGCCAGTTCTTCTGTGAAATCCCACACATCCTCAAGCTCTCCTGCTCACACTCTAACCTAAAGGAAGAGGGGCTTCTTGCTATAAGTGCCTGTTTAGAATTTGGTGGTTTTTTGTTCACTGTTTTCTCCTATGTGCAGATCTTCAGGGCTGTGCTGAGGATCCCCTCGGAGCAGGGACGGCACAAAGCCTTTTCCACCTGCCTCCCTCACCTGGCCGTGGTCTCTCTGTTCCTCAGCACTGTTATGTTTACCTACCTGAAGCCCCCCTCCATCTCCTCCCCATCCCTGGATCTGGCCCTGTCAGTTCTGTACTCGGTGGTGCCTCCAGCCCTGAACCCCCTCATCTACAGCCTGAGGAACCAGAAGCTCAAGGCTGCTCTATGGAGACTGATGACTGGATGTGCTCAGGACCATTAAACTGCTGGCCAATTTCTGCAAATCATTTGCAATAAAAATCTTCTCTCATACATCTAGTTTGTTTAATTTTGGATTTTCTTTTACTTTGTTTTATTCCTTTAATACTGCCCACAAAGAAATGTCATTGTTTGTGCCATTCTTCATTTTGTTTCTTTCCACCTTTCCTGTGGTCACAGATTGTGTCAATCAGGGGCTGTGCTCTTGGTGGCTTTAAAGAAACACAAGGATCTCCCAGCCAAGTTTTCTGCAGAGATTCCCCTTTGGTTCCCTTCTCTGCAGCTGCAGCAGCAATGTCTGTGTGCAGAGCTGGGGGCAGATCAGTGCTGGCACAGCAGCTGTGCCCAGCAGCAGCAGCAGCCCTTGGTGTTGCCAGTGCTGCTGCCGTGGCCCTGCCCCGCTGCCCTGCTGGCCCTGGTGTTGCTGTAGGGCCTGAGTGCTCTCGGGGCCGGGCACAGTGCTGGGGGTGGCAGTGCCGGGGCTGCAGCAGGGACAGGCCATGGGCACTGCTGGGGCAGCGCTGACGCCTCAGGCCAGAGCCTGGGGGCTGCAGGCTCCTTGCCCAGGCTCTCTCCAGAACACTTTGCCCAGGCCAAGGCTGAGCACAGAAAAGCCCCGGGAGCAGCCCCAGGCTGGCCGTGGGCAGGCTGGGGGCAAACAGTATGGCTGGGGCTCTGCAAGGTGCCTGGGGGCAACTGGGATCTTACTGGGGTCACAGTGGGAGAGGCTGGGCCCGTGCTGGAGGAGACTGGGATCATACTGGATCATACTGGCAGAAACTGGGACTGCACTGAGGGGGACTGGGAGTGGCTGTGAGCAACTGGAATCAGGCTGGAAGTAACTGAGGACAACTGGGAGTGACTGGGAACATGCTGGGAGTGACTGGGATACACTGGGAGAGACTGAAACCACAGTGGGGGTAAATGGGTGCAGCTGTGCTCATGCTGGGGTCATACTGGGATCCTACTGGAACCAGACTGGGAATTACTGGAAAGGTGCTGGCTGTGACTGGAACCATGCTGGAGGTGACTGGGAACAACTGGGCTCAAACTGGGAGTGACAGGCAGTCACTCTGGGCATGACTGGAATAATACTGGAGGTATCATGAAGTGACCTGGGTCATACTGGGAGTGACTGGAACCAAACTGGGGGTGACTGGGTCCTACTGGGTTCATCCTGGGAGCCACTGGGATCACAATGGGTGTGAACAGATCCTGACTGGGGGTTACTGGGAGCTACTGTTGGGAGGAAAAGATGGACAAATTGGGAGCAACTGGGATCAATTGGAAGGGACTGGGACCATGCTGAGGGGACTGAGACCACAACTGGGGCAACTGGGATCATACTGGGGGCAACTGGGGCCACACTTAAGGCAACTGCCTGTAACTGGGATCATGCTAGAGGCAACTGGGAGGAACTGGGAAAGACTGGGATCATTCTGAGGTAATGAGAACCTTACTGAGGAAACTGGGATACACTGGAAGAGCCTGTAACTATACTGGGGACAATGGAACCACACTGGGAGGAACTGGGAACAACTGGAACTATTCTGGCAGCAGCTGGGATAACACTGAGGGTGACGGGACTCCTACTGGGACTGAGTGGGAGTGGCTGTGAGCAACTGGAATCCCACTGAAAGCAACTGGGAGGAACTGGGAATGACTGGGAGCATGCTGGGAGTGACTGGGATATAGTGGGGGAGACTGGGAGCAATAAGGATCATAATGGAGGCTACTGGGGTCACACTGGAATTGACAGGGAGCAACTGGGGTCACACTGGGGGCCACTGGATTCATACTGTGAGTGACTGGGACTGACTGCTGTTGGAAGAAGCCGCAGGAGACAAGTCTCATGCTATCATGATCAACAAGCCTCGTTTATTGTTTTCAATGTTATCATATTTATACAGGCAGTAATCAGCTCATACATATTGCAAAAGTATAGCTCATGATTTGCTATGTCTCTTATAATGCACGTATTTTTGCAGTTAGCCTTGCAGTTGCAACTTTCTTAAGCTTTTTGTACTTTCCCACATACCATGTATTCTCGACTTCCCCGTTTCTATGGAACCTCTGTGCTCAAGGGCAGTGTTTTCTTGCCGTAGGTCACGTAGCCCTCAGCTACACTCGGACCGATTTGATATTAAATATGGCCTTTGCTATACAGCCATTCATTTGCTAAATTCTCCACACTTCCCCCGTTTTCTTTTAGCACTAGCAAAGAGGTGTTCCATTTGTCGTTTACTAACTTCATCAAAGTGTTTTGCAAGCATTTAAAAAGACAAGGCAACAATAATAATAACAAAAAAATCACAATTCCTACTGTAATTAAATGCTGTAACAAAGAAGTAAGCCAAGGTCCTAAACCCAAACCTTTTAGCCAGTTATCAAACTTAAAGCTAGAGTCTTGCCGCAAATGTGTGGTCAGTGTGTGCAAAGTGTGCAATTGTGCATGTATAGAGCTGGAGTGGTCTGACAAGTTCATACAACACATCCCTTCAAACATTTCACAACCGTACCCTTGTGCTAATAATACCAGGAAATTGCAATGCTACAAAAAACCATATTAGGCTAAACATTGTGGCCTTTCTTGTTAAATTTCTTTTTATCTTTTTGCTTATGCCTCTCGGCTGCTATCTGTCAAACTCTGCAGCAAAGCTCTTCCCAATCCTGCGGTTTCACTGCCCACTGCCGAGGGATTTTACAGACAACATCACACTGCTTCCGTAATACTTGAGAAGTACTAAGAGCCTTAGCTCTCCAAGCTCTCAGATGCCCAAGTTCCCACCGAGCATATGCTAAGGCCTGTTGCTCTGTACTTTCAAATAATTGAACAGCTAGAGGAAATGGCAACCCAGTGCTTGACTCTAGAGTTTGCTGAACGTTTTCATTCCTCCATTTCCCTCTACAGGAAGCACACCACAGCTCTCCCCTGGTCTGCATGTGATGGACCCATTTATCTCCCCCACAACCCGCACAATGTATTAGTAACCAAGCACAATGATTACGGTCCCAACAGTTCAAACATGCACAAAGTCTCAAATCTCCAGTGCTATAACTAGCTAAGCAAGCAAGCAAGTATGCCAGTTGTTGTGGGGTCCGTACATCCACTTGGGGTGGACTAAAGACAGTCTGCAAAAAGGATCGATGTGGCTGAATCAGTATCTTCAGATGCAGCTGTATGTTCCTGACGGTCTCCACCTTGAGGCAGGCTCGCTGGTTTAACCCAGCGCGCAGGAATCCACTCGGAGCTTGTGGGGGTAGAGATACAAAGGTAACCCCTACCCCAGTAAAGCACTTTAGCCGGGCCTTTCCACACTCCTGTCTTAAGGCATTTATAATTAACCCACATCTCAGCCTGTTCATCCTTTTCTGTAATGGACCTGTCGGTGCGATGAGACACAGCTGCTGGAACTTCTGATGATCCAAAAATACAAAGATAATTTAAAACAAACAATGTTTTAGACAGCCTTTCCTGCACATCCAAAATATCTTTGAACTTCTCCAAATACCTTTTGAGTGTACCATTTGCTCTTTCCACTATAGCCTGTCCTCGAGGGTTGTGGGGTATCCTTGTCACATGTTTAACTCCCCATTGTTGTAGGAATCTCTGGACTCTCTGACCAGTATGGGAAGGTCCATTATCCGTTTTTACCTGATTGCAAACCCCCATTACAGCAAAACAGCTAGTTAGGTGTCTGATTACGTGAGATCCCTTTTCCCCTGGTTGGGCAGTAGCCCAAATAAAGTTACTGTGTGTGTCAATAGTGACATGCAAGTATTTCAGGCGACCAAAGTTAGGCACATGAGTGACATCCATCTCCCAAATGTCATTGACTGCTGTTCCTCGAGGGTTGACCCCTATACCTAAACCCACACCATTGTTATGATCTGCACAAATAGGGCAACTCCTGACAATAGCTGTGGCGTCTGCATGTGAGATCTGAAACTGTTTTTGCAAGCCCTTAGCGTTCTGATGGAACATGGAGTGGGCCTCTCTAGCCAGGGTGAACTGTGACATTGGTACCGTAACTGCAGTGGATACCAGTTTATCCGCTCTTTGGTTTCCTTCCCCCAGACCAGTGTCCCATTGGTGGCTTCTAATGAGAGTAATAGAATAGGGCTCAGTCCTATTTCTCAAGGCACGCCTCAATTGTAGAAACAGCTTATACAGTCTCTTGTTCTGAACCTCCTTAATGGTGGCATCCTCAATTCTTGACACAACCCCTACTACGTAAAGTGAGTCAGATACTACATTTAAGGGTTCATCTATGTGGGTCACTGCCCATATTACAGCTAAAAGCTCCAAGGTTTGTAAACTATCCTCAGGCTCTGCTTCCAGGATTTGCTGATGCCATTCTTTTCCTTTCTTCCAGACTATAGCCACTCTGCATGTCTTCTTTCCCGCATCAGTGAAGGCTGTTATTGCATTGGGAATAGGCTTTTCTTTCCTCAATGGTTTGCTGATCCAGCTCCATTCACCAATCCACTGCAACATCCTGGGCACAAGAGACCCTGTCTCTATTTGGGCTCCTGAGGCCAGCAATGCTTCGGCCAGGTCAACAGAATTTAAGAGATACCAGTCCAGAGTGGCTTTTTCCATGGGCAAGTTAATTGTTGCTGGTTCCAGACCGTTGATCTCCATTACACGCATACGCCCGTTCTTAATTACTGCTGCCAAGTTTTCAATTTTTGTGGTTATTGTTTTCCGTTTCTGTAAAGGCGGTGAGATCCATTCCAGTACTCTCTCCCCCGTTTTCTTTTGAGGTTGGGTAACTGCTCCTAAGAGATGCATGTCAGCGTGCCAGATAGTGAGATGTAAAGGCAATTCAGGATCCATCCATGACACAAAGCCTTTTAAAACACAGTCCATAATGTGCTGCAAGGTTTCCTGTTGTACTTCGGTAAGTGTCACAGGAGCACAGGGATCAGTGCCCTTTAGCAAGGGCTGCAGGTCCTCCAGCAGGTTGTTGGGAATGCCTGTGACACGCTTTAACCACTGCAAGTCACCCAAGAGTTTCTGAGCCTCATGTAATGTGGTGATTGTAGTACCAATTAATAGCTTCTGTGGTTTAATCCTTTGTTCAGTAATAGTCCAACCCAGATATTTCCAAGGTGCAGTCCTTTGTACTTTTTCAGGAGCAACGATGAGGGAGAATTCTGCTAATGTTGTTACAATGTCCTCTATTTGCTCATCTGTGAATGGTACCTCCTGAGAAAACAGACTATCATCCATGTAATGATAAAAGATAATTCTCAGCATCTTTTGTCGTAGCGGTTGTAGTGCAGTGTCAACATAAAGCTGACATAGGGTGGGTGAATTACGCATTCCTTGTGGCAGAACAGTCCATTCGAACCCTTTATCAGGTTCTCCTCTATTAATTGCAGGCAAGGTAAAAGCAAACCGTTTAGTGTCTTGTGGGTGCAAGGCAATGGTAAAAATCAGTCCTTTAAATCAATGATAAGGATGGGCCAATTCTCTGGAAGCATAGAGGGGTTAGGAAGTCCTGTTTGCAGTGCCCCCATGGGTTCCATTTGACGATTGACAGCTCTCAAGTCATGTAATAGCCGATATTTTCCAGATTTCTTTTTTATCACAAATATTGGAGTGTTCCAAGGGCTGGTAGACAGTTTCAAGTGTCCTTGTGCATATTGCTCCTGGACTAACTGATGAGCTTGCTCAAGACTTTCCTGTTTTAGCGGCCATTGCTTAACCACTACAGGTTCCTCGGTAGTCCAAGTAAGTGGTAGCGGGAAAGTCCAAGCAATGGCCATTACCCTAAAGGGTGCTCATTGGTAAGGACAAGCCTCAACTGAGATAAAACATCCCAGCCAATCAAACATGCCACTGTAGGAGGAAGTGGAGCAATAGAAAATGATGCTGCAGCCTGCTTGCCATCTATTTCCACCTTGAGTACGGGTGTGCGGTTTGCCAGTGTCATTCCACCGATCCCTGTCACTGTGATAGCAGAGGGCTGCACTGGCCAGTCCGAGGGCCACTCTCCAGGGGCGATAATGCAGGTGTCGGCACCCGTATCTAACAATCCGATCAATGTAATGCTCCGATTCTGAAAAGAAAGTCGACATGGCCTTTTTGGACGAGTTGTCAAATCAATAGTGAGCAAGGTTAACCCTCCAGTTGAGCCAAAGCTTCCCTGCCGTCTGGGATCCTTTTTTAAGGGTATCAATCCCTTTGTCATCTGTGGAAGCGGTATTAATTGAGCTAGCTGTTGTCCTTTTGAGACTTTTACTGGAGGGTAGGGGGTGTGGACCATGATCATAATTTTCCCCCTCATAGTCCAAATCTATTATACCCCGTATTACAAATAGTCCCAACATGCTTGCAGACGATCGGCCTAAGAGTAGTCCCCCGACTGGTTGTCCATTTATCAGGATAGGCCCAATTAGTCCTGCGGGGATCTTTTGTGGTTGACTGGTCATAATTGTAAAGTCTATTGAGGCTGCCACGTCCAGGCCGAGGCTCCCCCTGGTGGCTGGTTGTAATTGCTGTTGAGTCCTGATGGCATTGCAGCTGCAATTTGTGTCCCCGCGCGGCCGCTGCTCGCGCTGCTTCTCGAGTTTCCCGGTTTCCTGCGGCAGGCACTAGTGTTGTGCGTATTGGATTGGCATTTTCCACACCAGACTCCTGTCGCTCCACATACGCGGCGAATATGTCCAAAGCCTCCGCAGCGGAAACATTTTACACGGCTATCGTTGGTTGAGCGAAGGCAGGAGTTCTCCGCAGCGGCCACTTGGAGGGGCGCAAGAGCTGCCAAGACCTGAGTTTGCGCGGCTTTTGACTGCTCCTGTAATGACTTTGCCTGCTCTTGTAACCCCTCCCCTATCTTTTGCAAAGCATCCACTAAAAAAGCCTGAGAACCCGATGGAAGGGAGGCTGTCTTCTCTAACAAGTCCGGGATTGTCCAGTCCCCTGGCATAGTATTAATAAGGGTTCTAGTTGAGGAATTACAATTCTGTAATACACATTGTATTAGTAAGGCCCCTTGCATATATTCAGCCACCCCAGCTTTTGTTATAGCATCCATTAGTTTATCTACGAGGGTGCCTAGTGACTCCTCCCTCCCCTGTTTTATCCCCATGTAAATGGGCTGGCGTTTTAATTTTCTCCATGGCTCTCTTTTGTCTCCCTCCTCCACCCCCCGCCGGGCTAGCATAGTCCACAGCTCACGCCTTTCTCTAGCCATAGCCTCCGCGAGGTCAGATTCAGCCCCTGGGACAGGCTCAGGGTTTCGGGGGGGGTTGGCCGCCTGGGGAGGACGACAAAGAGCTGACCTTTCGGGCTCATTATCAGTGTCGTCTGCCTCCTTCCAAGGGTGTGCAGATGGTGCCGAAGCCGGCAGATTTACGGTTGTAAAGGCAGGGGGGTTTGGAGTACTAGCATTCCACTGCAATCCATAATCCTTATTCCTTTCTTGTGCAACTTTCACCTCCTCAGCTGCCCTCTTTTCTGCCTGACTCATTAACAATTCATTTTGCACCACTTTCCACAACTTACTCATCTTTTTAGCGGGTTTATCATCTTCCAATACTAACTCCCAGAGCCTATCCGCGAAGTTTCTCCACTCCCCCAAATCATGAACAGTATGAGGATTAACAAAGAAACCGTAAGAGGTAGCAAACTTCAGGAGAGAGGGGAGCTCCTTGTCTAAGTCTATCCCCTTAATCTGCCTTTTCCTTAGAAATGCTGTGAATAAATTATATGCCACTTGCCTGTCCATACTCATGTCAGCGCTGTTGCAGCCCCTCCAGGTCTCAGCAGCATGTATCGGCTGAGCCCACCGCTGTGGTCACTCGGGACTCGGAGCCCCTTCTAGTGCTCTGTAGTCGTCCCTCTAGCTGCAGGACCCGAACCCAACGCAGCCTCCAATAATCATGGTAGCGTGTCCCCCGTTTTCTTCTGACCAGCAGAAACGACAGGGCGATATCACATCGTCAGGGTCACCATTTGTTGAAAGAAGCCGCGGGAGACAAGTCTCATGCTATCATGATCAACAAGCCTCGTTTATTGTATTCAATGTTATCACATTTATACAGGCAGTAATCAGCTCATACATATTGCAAAAGTATAGCTCATGATTGGTTATGTCTTTTATAATGCACGTATTTTTGCAGTTAGCCTTGCAGTTGCAACTTTCTTAGCTTTGTGTACTTTCCCATATACCATGTATTCTCGACATCCCCGTTGCTATGAGACATCTGTGCTCAAGGGCAGTGTTTTCTTGCCTTAAGTCACGTAGCCTTTAGCTACATTCTAACTGATTTGATATTAACATGGCCTTTGCTATGCAGCCATTCATTTGCTAAATTCTCCACAGCTGATGAATTTCACTACTCCAGAGGCCTCTTTCTTTTTGAGCTCATCAGTTCAGGAATTCAGGGAGAAAAGCTCATAAACATTTGTTCAAAACACCCAAACAAGAAAAGTACGTGGGAATAATTTCAGTTTTCAATACTTCGCTGGTCAATCAGGGAGATTAGACAAGGTTATTCAACATGGAAATATTGTATTAAAAACAATGCAGAGAATTGCTTTGTGCTGTTACATTTTCTTTTCCTATTTATAGATTGATATCAGCAATGTCAATTGATATTCATGCCCAGCACCTGCTAATGCAGTCTGAACAGATATGAAAATCAAGACCTTTCATGGATGATAATCAATCAGACTTTATCTCCACTCTCTCTCCACCATTTCCCTCATCCAACCCCTGGCACTCCCATGGATCAGGAACAGTGTGGCCAGCAGGAGCAGGGCAGTGATTCCTCCCCTGTGCCTAGCACTGGTTGGGCAGCACCTTGAGTGCTGTGTCCAGTTCTGGGCCCCAAAATTACAAAGGATGTGGAGGGGCTGGAGAGTGTCCAGAGAAGGGCAACAAGGCTGGTGAGGGGTCTGGAGCACAAGTCCTGTGAGGAGTGGCTGAAGGAAGCTGAGGTTGTTTATCCTGAAGAAGAGGAGGCTCAGAGGACACTTCATCACTCTTTGTGTCTCCCTGACAGGAGGGTGCAGCCAGGTGAGGGTCAGGCTCTTTTCCCAGGAAACAGTGACAGGACAAAAGGTCACAGCCTTAAGCTGCAGCAGGGGAAGTTTAGGCTGGACATCAGGAAATATTCTTCACAAAAAGGGTGATTGGGCATTGGAATGGGCTGCCCAGGGAGATGGGTGAGTCACCATCCCTGGAAGTGTTAAAAGAAAGATTGGATGTTGCTCTCAGTGCCATGGTCTAGCTGACAAGGTGGTGTTGGGTCACAGGTTGGACTTGATGCTCTCCAAGGTCTTTTCCAGCCTGGTGGATTCTCTGGTGATGGTGACACTGCAGGGCCCTGGGGAAGCAAGGGGCCATTGTGACACTGCAGGGCCTGGTGGCACTAAGAGGACCAGAGTGACACTGTGTATGACATGGCACCATAGAGCCAAGGGGCCATTGTGACACTGTGGGGCTGAATGGAAGCAAGGAGTCCATGGTGACACTCTGGGTCCTGATGGAACCACAGAGGCCACGGTGACCCTGTGGGGCCTTGCTGAACCAAGGGGCCATTGTGCCACTGTGGAACCAAGGAGAGCCTTGGGAGACCCTGGGGCCCAATGGAATCCAGGGGCCATTGTTCCATTGCAAGGACTCTTGGAACTGAGGGAACAATTGTGACCCTGGGGTGTCCCATGGAACCAAGGGTCCCTGGTGACACTGCAGGATCTTGTGTGACCAGGGCTCCATGGTGACCCTGCAGCACCAAGGAATTCAAGGTGGCCCTCTGAGGCCTGATGGAACCAAGAGGCCCCTGTGACACTGCAGGGCCTTGTGGAACCCTGCAGAGCATTGGGACAGAGCAGGACCTGGTGTCCTAGGGCCATGGAGACTATGCAGGACCCCATGGAACCAAGGGGCCAGGATTGCTCCTCAGGGACTCCTGGAATAAAGGAAACATGTTTGACAACTTTGTGGTGCCCCTTGGGAGCAAGAGGCCATTGTGACCCTGTGGAAGCAAGGAGATCATTTCTGCACTGCCAGACCTCATGGAACCAAGGATCCATTGTGACACTGCAGGGCCTTGGGGCACCAAGGTGCCATTGTGACACTGCGGAGCCCAAGGATCCAAGGGACTTGGTGACACCAAGGGGTCCCATGGAAGCAAAGGGACATTGTGACACTGGGAGGCCTCATGGGATCATGGAGACCATTGTGACACTCTAGGACCTCATGGAACTGTGGTGACACCAAGTTGGCTGGGAGTGTTGATCTGCTGGAGGACAGGAGGGCTCTGCACAGGGCCCTGGACAGGCTGGATCCAGGGAACAAATCCAACAATGTCAGGTTTAACAAGTCCAAGTGCTGGGTCCTGCACTTTGGCCACAACAGCCCCTGCAGCACCACAGACTGGGGATAGAGTGGCTGGACAGCAGCCAGGCAGAAAAGGACCTGCAGGGACTGATGGACAGCAGGCTGGACATGAGGCAGCAGTGTGCCCAGGTGGCCAAGAAGGCCAATGGCTCCTGGCCTGGATCAGGAACAGTGTGGCCAGCAGGAGCAGGCCAGTGATTCTTCCCCTGTGCTGGGCACTGGTTGGGCAGCACCTCGAGTGCTGTGTCCAGTTCTGGCCCCCCAAATTTAGGAAGGACATGGAGGGGCTGGAGCATGTCCAGAGAATGACAACAAGGCTGCTGAGGGGTCTGGAACACAAGTCCTGTGAGGAGTGGCTGAGGGATCTGGAGTTGTTTATCCTGGAGAAGAGGAGGCTCAGAGGAGACAAGGCAGTGTCATGGAACAGGTTGGACTTGATGATGTCCAAGGTCTTTTCCAACCTTGCTGATTCTGGGATTCTCTGAAACCACCCTTACAGAAGTTTCAGGATTAGCCCTGGGACTCCTCTTCACAAGCTCCAGCAGCCCAGGTCCCTGAGCTTCTCCTCACAGGCCCCAAGCCCATCCTGTCAGTCCTGCAGAGCCTCTGCAGCTCCTCCTCCTTGCCCACAACAGGGAGCCCCACAGCCAGACACACCAGCCCAGATGGGCCCCCCTGGCCTGTGGTGCCTCTGGCAAGGGAGCAGCACGAGGCACTGCAGGAGCCTGCAGACAATTCCTGAAGCACTTGGAGGATGATCCTGCTCCCCAAGGGACGTTCCCATGGTGCCAGCTCAGGAAATGAACTGGGGAGTGGGGCCTGAGATAAAGAGGCAACCATGGATGGTCTGTTTGCAGGGGAGGGAACAGGGGTGAGCAAAAGGAAGAAATTTGTAGCAGTAAGAGTAAAGAGGGCAAAGGGGAAGCAAAGGAATTGCTCAGGGCAATCTGGGGGTGGCTGCCAGGCAGCCCTGGCTCTGAGCAACAACGTCTGCAGTGACACAGGGAATTCACAGCTGATGGGAACAAACTTTCTGTGTGACTTCAGAGGCCACCACAAACATGAGTGGTTTCCCTGCTGTCCCCCAGCCCTTCCTGGCCCCAGGGGCTGATGGCATTTGTGCTCCCTCAGGTTCATCTCCCCACACCAACACCATGGGGGTGCTGATGCCTGCTCTGGGCAGTGCAAACAGGGGCTCCTGAGGCAGTGCTGCCGTGTCTGTGCCTGCAAGGATGCGGCACCTGTGTGAGCTGGGGGAGAGGCCAGGGCTGCAGAGGGGGGATGTTGTTGGCAGGTGCATGAGGACGCTGTGGGACGCTGCCCTGGGGTGTCCAGCGCAGTGGGGATGGATCAGCCCCTGCTCTGCTGCTCCTTCCCCTTGTCTCCCCCAGACACCTTGCAGAGCCCCAGCCATGCTGTTTGCCCCCAGCCTGCCCACAGCCAGCCTGGGGCTGCTCCCGGGGCTTTTCTGTGCTCAGCATTGGCCTGGGCAAAGTGTTCTGGAGAGAGCCTGGGCAAGGAGCCTGCAGCCCCGAAGGCCTGGCCTGAGGCGTCAGCGCTGCCCCAGCAGTGCCCATGGCCTGTCCCTGCTGCAGCCCCGGCACTGCCACCCCCAGCACTGTGCCCGGCCCCGAGAGCACTCAGGCCCTACAGCAACACCAGGGCCAGCAGGGCAGCGGGGCAGGGCCACGGCAGCAGCACTGGCAACACCAAGGGCTGCTGCTGCTGCTGCTGCTGCTGCTGCTGGGCACAGCTGCTGTGCCAGCACTGATCTGCCCCCAGCTCTGCACACAGACATTGCTGCTGCAGCTGCAGAGAAGGGAACCAAAGGGGGATCTCTGCAGAAAACTTGGCTGGGAGATCCTTGAGTTCCTTTAAAGCCACCAAGAGCACAGCCCCTCATTGACACAGTCTGTGGCCACAGGGAAAGTGGAGAAAAAGAAAATGAGGAAAAAAGACAAACAACAATACTTCTTTGTAGACAATATTAAAATTAAAAATGAAAAAAAGATCTTCCAAAATGAAACTGACAAGAATTATAAAATATGACTTTTATTACAAGTGATTCGCAGAAATTGGCCAGCAGTTTAATGTTTCCTTAACCATCCAGTCATCAGTGTCCACACTGCAGCTTTGAGCTCCTGGTTCCTCAGGCTGTAGATGAGGGGGTTCAGGGCTGGAGGCACCACTGAGTACAGAACTGACAGGGCCAGATCCAGGGATGGGGAGGAGATGGAGGGGGGCTTCAGGTGAACAAACACTGCAGTGCTGACAAACAGGGAGACCACGGCCAGGTGAGGGAGGCAGGTGGAAAAGGCTTTGTGCCGTCCCTGCTCCGAGGGGATCCTCAGCACAGCCCTGAAGATCTGCACATAGGAGAAAACAATGAACACAAAACAACCAAACACTAAACAGGAACTAACAGCAGTAAGTGCAAGTTCCCTGAGGTAGGATTTGGAGCAGGAAAGCTTGAGGATTTGGGGCACCTCACAGAAGAACTGGCCAAGGGCATTGCCATGGCACAGGGGCAGGGAAAATGCATTGGCCATGTGCATGAGAGCATTGAGAAAGCCACTGGCCCAGGCAGCTGCTGCCATGTGGGCACAAGCTCTGCTGCCCAGGAGGGTCCCGTAGTGCAGGGGTTTGCAGATGGACACGTAGCGGTCATAGCACATGACAGTCAGCAGAGCAAGCTCTTCTGTGATAAAGAAGGAAAAGAAAAAGAGCTGAATAGCACATCCTGCATAGGAGATGGTGCTGGTGTCCCAGAGGGAATTGTGCATGGCTTTGGGGACAGTGGTGCAGATGCAGCCCAGGTCAGTGAGGGCCAGGTTGAGCAGGAAGAAGAACATGGGGCTGTGCAGGAGGTGGCCGCAGGCTACGGCGCTGATGATGAGGCCGTTGCCCAGGAGGGCAGCCAGGGAGATGCCCAGGAAGAGGCAGAAGTGCAGGAGCTGCAGCTGCCGCGTGTCTGCCAATGGCAGCAGGAGGAAGTGGCTGATGGAGCTGCTGTTGGACATTTGCTCTGGCTGGAGTTGGGGATCTGTAAAAAAAAAGTAATCCTGGAATAGTTCAGTTTGGAGAGGACTTTCAATAACCCAGCACAGCTTGGTGGCACTTTCCCCCCACTGCCTGCCCAGGGCTCTGCTGCCTGCAGCTGTCCCTGCCTGCAGCTGCTTCCCTGTGCCCAGGGCTGGGCCCTGCCAGTGCTGCCAGAGCCCAGCCCAGCCCTGGGGGTTCAGCTCTGCCCTGCAGACCCCTCCCAGCTCAGGCACTGCCCAGGGCCAGCTCTGGCTCTGCAGGCTCTGATGGCAACGTCAGAGCAACCCTGAGGAGGCTGGAAAAGTGACACTAGTGCCGTCTGCAAGGGACTCTGTGCTGATTTCTGTCTCTGCCTTGTTTAATAAAGTTGGAAAGAAAACTGGTTTTTTATTTGCTCAATTTGAACTGAAAGATGAATATCTGGGTGCAATTTCCCACACAAGCAACACACAGCAGTATTTTTAGAAAGCAGGATTTTCCCTTTAATGCGGCCCCTGCCTTAGTGTGCTCCCTGTATAATCTACTTGGAAATGTTCTGGATTTAAATCTCATGCTGGGAGCAGTCTTTAACAATGCAGCATCCTCACCACACACAGAAAACACTTCCACGCCTTACCAGTTGTCTCCTTCCACCCAGATCTTGTCCCCCAGTGCTGGCAGTAGCTCCCCGGGCCGGCTGAGAGCTGTCCCTGGCAGGCAGCAGAGTCCCTGGGCCAGCACAGCGCCCTGGGCTGCAGGACCCTGCTCTGCACCACAGCCCTGGGCACCCCTGGCTGCTCTACACAAGAGATAATCAGAGAATGTACTCACAGAGTCTGTAGGCATTGGGATGTTGCAGCTTGAAGAGATCACTGCAGGAGCTGCAGCTGCATTGTCCTGCAGCCAGAGGTTCCTGTGCCAAGGGCTGGCAGCGATTCTCCCCCAGTCCCTTCTCAGCCCCTTCCCAGCCCTGAGTGATTGAAGCTCTCTGTGCCTCTGTGCTGTGCCCGGGGTGGCTGCAGGCAGTGCCCCAGCCCTGCTGGGCTGGAAGAAAAGCTGCTCATCCAGGGAAATGTGGTTTTAAGCTCTTCTTGGTTACCAGGATCTCCCTCTGGATGATGAGCTCAGCCCAGCTCATCAGCACAGACACAGCACAAGGTCTTTAATGACCCTCTCAGGGCTTTGTGCTGAGGCCCTGAACATCAGTCCCTGAGAGGGAGATGAAGAAACCTCTCCAGAACTCCAAGGCAGAAGCCAACTCCAAAGTTTCTGGAAGTTTTAATGGGTCCCACTGAGGGACACGACACAGAAAGTGTCCCCAGGCCCCAGGCAGAGCAGAGAACTGCAGGCAGGGATGACAGGTGGGGACAAAGAGAAGCCAAGTCTTGGTGCCCTGGCCACAGCAGCCTCTGTGCCACCAAGGACACTGAGGAGACCCTTGTCCTGAGGCCCTGGGGCCTCCTGGCACAGCCCCAGCCAGGCTGGGCACTGTCAGCCCCTTGTGCTGCCCTCAGCATCCCCCTCCCATGCCAGTGGCCTCCAGGATGTGCTGGAAGGAGTCCCTGGGGAAGGAGCCTTGGTCAGCAATGGCCCTGGGGGGCTCCTTCATGCTGCCAGGATTGCAGGTTTTTCCAAGGACTTTGGGTTTGGCTTTTGCCTTGGAGTCTCTGAGGGGTTTGTGCAATCCTGGCCTCCAATTATTTGCTTTAATTGGTCCCTTGAGAGGCTTTGTCAGTAACAACACTCAGTGGGGCTCATTAATGCTTCAAGGTACCTCAGGTGTTTTAGGTACTTGGTGTTTCCCTTTTCAAACTGACTCTAGGAAAAGTTTGTTCAGTCTTGGCCCCAATTATCTCCTTTAACGAATCCCTTCGGATTCTTAGCCAGTAACTACACTCAGTGGGGTTTATTAATACTTCAATGTACTCAGGGTTTGTTTAAGTACTCCTTTTTTTCACTGAGTCTCTGAAAAGTTTCTGTGCAATCCTGGACTCCAGTTATCTGCTTTAATGAGTCCCTTGAGAGCTTTGCACTGACACAAAGTTGGTCTCAGTAATGCTTTGAGGTACTCAAGATTTTTAAGATACTTTGGATTTTCCTTTGGATTTTCCATCCCACGCTGAGTCTCTGGGAGGTTTTTTTGCAATCCTGGCCTCCAGTTCTCTCCTCTACAGACCTCATGAGGAGCCTGTGTTGGGGATTGACCATAGTGGGACCCAATAATGCCTCAAGAAACTTTGGGTTTTTCTTCTGACTTTGACTCCTGAAATGGTTTGTGCAATTTCCTCTCAGGCCCTGAGGTTCCAGGGCTCAGCACCAGATGCACCACGGGGCTCATTACGATCAAGAAAGTCTGACAAACCATGGCTGTGCCTTGATTTCCCTTTGGCCTGGTGCATTTCACTAAGAATCTTTTTTCCTAGAGGCATGGAGAAATATTTCAAAGACATTTTAGGATGTATTTCTTTTTTAAAGTGTGTATTTTTTTACTTTTCTTATTACACAAGAGGTGATTGCAGGATTTAGGGACTGATATTGACACAGGGTATCTCATAAGGAAGTCTGGCCTGATGAGAGAAGCCGTGCCTTGGGGTCTGACCCAGTGTGGACAACCTTGCTCCAAATTCCCCAACCCCATCCTGTCTCTCCTCACTCACCTGGGAACTGCTTTGCTCAGAGAATTGGATACACTCAGCAAAAAATGGGGTTTCTTCTTTTATTTGAGGAATCTAAACTGAGTTTCCCCAGTGAAAACAGACACCATCATCAAGAGTATGCATAGCCCAGGATGCTACCAAGGAGGTTTCCCTTGCCCAAGGCAGAACCATGCAAGGAATGTTTGAGACACACAGGGAGTTCTGCAATAAACACAAATCCAGAATTGGCTGAAAGCAGAATTAGACCAACTGCTGAAGGACAGACAAGCTTTGAACTCCTTGCAGCTCAGAGATCCAGCTGGGTTGTTGGGAGGTGTGTGAGTGAGGCAAGAGTGAGGGCAAGGGAACTGCAGAGAGCCCTGGAAGTGCTTCTGTGCAGCCAGGCTGTGGGGAAGGGCACTGCAGGCCTGGCCTGGGCCAGGAGTGAGGCTGGATCATCATCCCAAGCTGCCCTGGGCCATTGCAAGGGGCTGTGGCCATGGACACTGCACTGAGCCCACTGTGTCAGCGCCTTGCTCAGGGCTGGTGTCAGTGCCCAGAGGCAGAGGGGATCCCTTGCTGGGGGTTGTGCCATGGCCACCTGCCCTGTGCCGCGCTGGCTGCTCAGGCCCCACGGAACCAGCAGCAAACGCCACTGCCAGGGCCAAAGGCCAGCTCAGGCAGACAGAAAGGGGCAGGGCTGGGCATTGTTTCCATGGCAGCCCTCACTGGGACACCACCCCTGGGTCACCTGGCATGGCAATTGCCATGGAAACCCGGCTCATGGGAAATGCAAGGGTGGGCAAAGGTTTTAGTAGGGCCTGTCCCAATAGGATCCAGGGTGGTGGTGGTTCTAAACTAAAGCAAGGGAGGTTCAGATGAGAAAGATAAGAAGGAAATTTTTGATGGTGAGGTTGGTGATCCAGCAGGACAAGTTCCCACGGAGGTGGTCAATGCCCCATCCCTGGAAACATTCCAGTCCAGCTGGGACAGGGCTCTGAACAACCTGAGCTGCTCAAAGATGTCCCTGCTCATGGCAGGGGTTTGGATGAGATGAGCACTGCAGAGCTCTTCCCATGCAAACCATTCCAGGATTACACGGGGAGAAGGGGCTGCTCCCTGGACTCCATGCACTGCCTTGACTCCTCCTTGTCTCTGCTGGAGCCCACATGCAGCAGCCAAAGGCAGCCCCTTCTCTGGCCTTTGCTGGCCCTGCCTTCCCCAGGGGCTGACAGAGCCCGGCTGGCCCAGGTGACCTTGAGGCTTTGCAGGGCTCAGGCGCAGCGGCTGTGCCAGGCTCAGGGCTGAGGTCCCACTCTGTGGGCTGGGGCAGAGCCCAGGCAGAAAGGAGCCCTGAAGCAGCAGCAGCAGCTCTGCAGTGCTGGCCACCAGGCCGGGCTGCCAAGGGAGGCTTGTGGCCATGGCCTGGGAGCAGCTGCTGCTGCCAAGGTGCCTTTGGTGCCTCAGGCTCTCCCTGGCACAGCTGCCAGCACGGCACTCTGCACTTGTGGCCGAGGCCTTCACTGTCTTGGGGCTGGCCTGGGGCTTTTCCTGCAGTGGGATCTGCCCTGCTCCTGGCACAGGAAAGGCATGCCTTGCTGGAGCATGAGGCTCTGCCTGCAATGGGCTCAAACAACTCTAACAAGGCCCTTTTTGCTTCCAAATTGCTTCCTAGAGCACAACATTCTAATAATTTTTTTAGCTCCTATACTGTGAAAAATATTAACTTTTTTTAATTTACTCTATGGTGAAAATAAATGTTTCTGTCTAATCCTGATCAGAATCAATCATATCTGTATTTATATAAATATATCTGGCATTCAACCATTAATACAAGGAGACAAGTTTCATTTCAGTTAAATTCTACCTGTCCAAACTTCTACACATAAACTTTTGACAAAGTCTTGGGCTAGGATTGGATCCAGCTGCTCCCAGTCTCCTCTCTTAGATGGAATTTTAAAAGTCTAGGAATTCTGGAGGGGTTTGAGGATCCATTGTGGCTGCTTGGTGTCATTTCTCCACCTCATGACTCAGCATGAGTTTCTCCAATGAAGAAATCAAGCTTTTGCCTGAAGCTCCCACTCTGCCCATGACAGGAACCCCAGGGAGTGTCTGGGACATCCCGGCTCTTTGGCAGCCTGGGGACTCCTGGGATGTCACCGTGGAGCCCCCGTGAGTGCCTGTGACAGATGGGTGCCTTTGCAGCCCAAGGTGCCCTGGGATGTCCCCATGGAATGGCTGTGACTGCCTCTGAGCACAGGGCTCTTTAGCATCCCCAGAAAGCCCTGGGAGGTCTCCAGGATCCTCGAGTCCAACTCCTGGCCCTGCACAGGACACCCCAACAATGCCAGCCTGGGCCTGGCAGCGCTGTCCAAACGCTGCTGGAGCTCCCAGAGCCCTGGAGCTGGGACCCTTCCCTGGGAGCCTGTTCAGTGCCCCAGCAGCCTCTGGGGGAAAAACCTTTTCCTCAGATCCCACCCAAACCAGCCCCGACTCAGCTCCAACCCTTCCCTCCAGTCCTGTCCCTGGGCACCAGAGGGAAGAGGTTCCCACAGCCCCAGCCAGGGACCCGCTCCCAAGGCTGTTCCAGGGCAGCCAGGGCTGGCACCAGCTGGGATGCTCGGTTTCCATGGGCCAGCGTTAGGGAATGAGATTCGCCAATTTCGTGCTCCCACTAAAACCGTGTCACTGCTCGCTGCCCTCCAGCCTCCCACTGAAGGTACAAAAGGCAAAGATCCAGGCTGCGATAAGAACAATTTATTTGGAACAGAAACAAGATAAGGAACAAAAAGGAACAGAAACAATATTCATAACTAACAAGATAAAACTAACCATATAAAGGGAAAACTACAATAACATCAACTGGCTCATCCCATCCTTCCTGGAAAGGACACCCTTCACCTTGGGGAGAGATAGAGTCCTTTCCTGGCTCTGGTAATGACCTGAGATGGGATCAAATACAATGATGGGGCCATGGCCAGACCCTCACGTCCTTAAATCTCACCTCACATCATTGCCAGGGGCAGGTAAAGGGACAGGTGTCCTCCCACAATGAATGACAGGGAACTTTGGGTCAGTAGGGCTGTTCTCAGTGTGCATCTCTGATGGGGGATGAGGTTGGAGATGCACATGAAGCTCTTCCCAGAGTCGGGGCACTCGCAGGGCTTCCCTTACTGGTGACTCCGTTGGTGTCTGGTCAAGGCAGAGCTGTGGGTGAAGCTCTTCCCACACTGGGGACACTGGTAGGGCCTCTCCCCAGTGTGGATGCGCCGGTGCCTGATGAGGTGGGAGTTGCGCTTGAAGCCCTTCCCGCAGTCAGGGCAGTGGAAGGGCCTCTCCTCTGTGTGAATGCGTTGGAGCTTGAGGAGATCTGAGCTGGTGTGAAACCCCTTCCCACACTGGGGACATCCATAGGGCCTCTCTCCAGTGTGGATCATTTGGTGGATGATCATTTTGGACCTCCTGTTGAAGCCCTTCCCACATTCCCCACATTTGTACGGCCTTTCCTCAGCGTGGATGTTCTGGTGGCGGATCAAGTGGGAGCGCTGGCTGAAGCTCTTCCCACATTCCCCACACTCATATGGCCTCTCCCCCGTGTGGGTCCTGAGGTGGCTAATCAGTTCGGAGCTGTCTCTGCAGCCCTTCCCACATTCCCCACACACGTAGGGCCGTTCCCCAGTGTGGATCCTCTGGTGGCGGATCAGGTTGGAGTTGTTGCTAAAGCTCTTCCCACACTCCAAGCACTCATAGGACTGCTCCCTGTCATGAAGCTGCTCATGGGCCACCAGGTCTGAGCTCTGGCTCTAACTCCGGCCACGTTCCTGGCACAGGGTGGGTCTTTCCTCTTCAGATAAGCCTGGGATGGGTTTGGAGCTCCTCCTCCTGTGAGATCTCTGGGGCTTTTCCTCCCTGTTGGATTCCTGTGCCAGGGAGCCACTCAAAACGGCCTCTTCCATGATGTTCTGCTCTGGGGATTTTTCCTCCCTGGTCTCCATCCTCATTTCTTTGTCTGGAGGAGAAAGAACAAGGAGAGAATGGAATTTCCTCTGTGCAAGAGGGAAGGGGAAAGAGATTCCCCCAGGGAATACCTGGCGGGACGGCGTCAGCAGCAGGGTTGTCTTGCAGCTGGGGGCCATGCTGGGCTGGGAGACAGGGCAGGAGAGATGGGGAAAAGGGGCAGTGACTTCCTCCTCACCTGCCTGGCTGTCCCAGGTCATCTTCCTCTTCCTCACAGCTTCTACCTCCATCTGGCCAAGGTTTGGGAATGGGAAATCCTGGTTTGGGGAAAAACAACAGATGAGCACATTGAGTTTGAAGGTCTGCCTGACCAAGTCCATCTCTAAAAGTCACCTGGAATCTGGGGTCCATATAAACCTCCCAAACACCAATATTCTGCCCTGAAAATGCCACCAAGGAATTCCCCATCCCTGGTCTCTTCCATTTGGTTTTCAGGGGTTCCCCCCTTTCCCCAGCTGCTGGGGGTCATGCTTGTATTGAGGGTCCCCCATCTACTCAGTCCCAGCCCTCCCCAGGCTGCTGGGAGTCCCAGCAATCAGAAAAGTTCCCCCCTTATCCATCTCACTATTAAGGGATGCAAGGGGATTTGGGGGTCTCTGGGGTCTCTTCTCCCCTCACTCTTGGCTGTGGAGTGCAGGGTGTCAAGGGAGTCCCCCCTGCTCCTCCAGGCTGCTCTACCATCAGCCACCACCAGGACCCTCAATGTCCCCCCAAGGGGCATTTTCCACTGATCTTTGAAGTTCTTCTTTCTTCAAACATCCCTCCTAAGAAACCAAGCCCAGGGACCCCCCAAGATATCTGGGCCGAGCTTGGTTTGGAAAGACAGGTGTCTGCTAAGGAAGGCAGGAGCTCCCTTGAAATGGAAAATATAAACCCCCTCCCTCTGAATTATAATTTGAAATGAATGGGCTCTCAAGCAAAGATATGGGAACAGGAATAACAGGGCTTTAGTAGGAAAAGCAAAATAAAAATGCAGTAGTAAAAAAAATAAGGTGACCGAGTCAGAATACCTGATACCCAGTTAGGCAGGGTGTTGGTAGCAGTGCAATCAAATCGTGGCTGCAGTCCTCCTGGAGTCACAGATGTGGTTTTGTTGAAGCAATGATCCTGTAGAAGGGTGCAGTTTTCCTCTGAAGGTCCAGTGGTGGTGTAGATGGGTCTGGTGTTCCTCTGGGAATCCAGTGGAAACAGGCTGGTCCTCGTGTGTTAAATCTCAGGTTATATCCAGGCAGGAATGCTTGGCTCCTCCGTCTGGGTGGAGAATCTCACAATGGGATGATGGAATTTGATCAGTGATGCAGTGAGACTCAATGGCCCATTAAGAGAAGATATCTCCCTGGAGCGAGTGTGGGTGGTGGAAGAGATAAAGAACACTGCCCCACGTGGTTTGAACAGCTGGCCCATTAACAGAAGATATCCCCCCGGAGTTATGAGAAATGGGTCCTGGAACAGTTCTTACTTGGGATCTCCTGTTGGTTTTGTGTTCAAACTGGTACACTGGGGAGAAGTGGGACCATGCTGGGAACTGCTGTGAGCAGGTTGGAGTGACTGGTCTGCACTGTGAGCAACTGGGCATGACTGGGACCGTGCTGGGAGAGACTGGCATCATACTGGGAGTGACTGGGACTAGACATGGGGAAGCTGGGAGCAAGTGGATGAACGTGGGAGCAACCTCGACCATGCTGGGGGCAAACTGCATCATAATGGGGAAGGACTGGCAGTGACTGGGCTCATAATTGGAATGCCGAGGAAACTGGAACCACACGGGGGGGCAACTGGGCTGATACTGGGAGTAGCCACTTCTGTCACTGGGACCCCCAAACCCTTTTCCTGTCCACCCCACCTCTCCCAGGCCCACCATTTTCTTTGTCCCTGGGAGCCCTGGACTCCTACTCCTGCCTTTCCCAGCACCCAGCCCATCCTTCCCTAGTCACTGAGGACACTTGGGACCCCTATTCCCAGCCATCCTGGGTTTTTCCACCTTTTGATGAGAATGGGGACACGGGGGACCCTTGGAGCTGCCTTTCCTGACTAAATGGAGCCTTTTAACCCCACCTATCCTACATCTACCCACCCCTACCATCCCCTTTTCTCAATCCTGAAACCCCCAAACCCCCTTCCCTGCTCTCTTAGCTCTCCCTGTTGCCCCCTTCCTTCACCCGTGACCCCCCAGACCCCAAATCTCCGTGTCCCCCCAGGTCTCCTCTCCCTGCGGTCCCTGACCGTGGCGCTGTCGGAGCCCGGCCCGGGGTTCCCCCAGTTCCTGTCCATGGGGTCCCTGGATGGGATCCCCTTCCAGCGCCGCCACAGCCAGCGGGGCCAGGCGGAGCCGCAGCCGCCGGGGATGGCGGCCGGAGCCGAGCCGGGATATTGGGATGGCCGGAGCCGGCACAAGGAGCGGCACCGGCACGGGGCCAGCAGGGAGCTGCAGATGCTGCAGGAGCGGCACAGCCAGAGCGGGGCTCAGGGCAGGGAGCCGGGGCTGGGGGATCTGTGGGGCTGCCATGGCATCCGTGGGACTGCAGTGGGGATCCGTGGGGCTGGGCCGGGATCTGGGGCGCTGGGATGTGCATCCATGGGATCCAAGGGGCTGGGATGAGGCTCTGTGGGTCTCCATCAGACTCTGGGGCTCCGTGGGGCTGGAATGGGGCTCCGTGGGGCTGGGACACAATTCTGTGGGTCTCCGTGGGTCCAATCCCTCCCCAGGTCCCCACACCTGCAGGAGGTTTCCGGCTGTGACCTCCTGTCCCACGGGAGCGTCCATGGATCCAATCAGCTTGGCTATAACTGGCAGGAATTTCTCTCCTTCCAGCTGGGATCCAGGGGATTCCTGGTGGCCGACGGTGCTGCCCAGGTCACCAAGGAGTGCTGGGAACAGGATGAGATGGAGGCTGAGGAATGAACAAATCCCCTGGGGCACACCTGCCTGGAATGTCTCTGGGAATATGTCAGATATGGGTGGGAAGTGCTGGAGAGTAAAGGTGGGGAGGGTAGAATTCCCATGGGAATTTGTAATTTGGAAATGTGGGATTTGGGAGGACAAAATTTGGGAACATGGGAATTCCCATGGGACCTCCATGGATGGATCCCCTTGCTGTCCCATTCCCATGGGAATTCTCTAGATGGATTTCACTGCCATGCCCTTCCCATGGAATTCCATGGGCAGATCTCATCCCCATCCCACTGCCATGGAAACTCCAATCCTCTTCCCCCCAAACCCCTCCTGGGGTTGCCCTGTTCTTTGCTGTCCTCACCCCCACAAGACTCCTGAGGGCCCTTCAATGACCCACCCAGCCCCCCCAAATTCCTTTTGGGTCACCCCTCATCCCCCCACAGGGATTGCTGGGAGTCCCCTGTGTCCCTTTCCCATGACTTTGGGGTCCCCGCTGACCTTTCTATCTGCTGCAGGCAGGGGGGCACCAGCACTCGGCCCCTCCCCTGTTTCTGTCCCCCTGTGATGGTGGGGGTGGGGCCGAGTGCTGCTGCCCCCCTGCCTGCAGCAGATCCAGCAGTGAGGGGAGTTCAGGGGTCCCCTGGGATTTGGGGTGACCCCCTGTGCCCCTCAGGATCTCCCTGAACATGCTGCCAGTGCCCGTGCACAGTGAGAAGGTTCAGACCTGGAACGGGGTCCCCGGCTCTGTCACTGGCATGGCCCAGGTACCCCCAAAACCTCATGAGAACCCCCAAACCCCTCAAGACAGCCCAACATCCCCGGGATCCCAAAAACATCTATGGACCCTCCAAGAATGCTCCAAAACTGAAAAACCCCATACAGAATCCTCAAACCCTCTCAGGACATCAAAATTCCCACAGGACTTCCCAACACCCCCCAGGCCCCCTTGAGCAGGTTCATACCTGGCTTGGGTCCCCATTTCCATCACCAGCAGGTACCCATAAACAGCCCTGGGTTTTTGGGTACCTGCTGGTGATAGAAATGGGGACCTAATGGGGGGTACCTAATCCCCCACTTTAGGATCCCTGAAAACCCCCTTGGGAACTTCCAAAAATGCACAATGACCCCAAAAATCCTCGGGATCTGCAAAACCCTTCCCAGGATCCCCTCACACATGTTTAGACCCAGCACGGGGTCCACATCACCATCATCAGCATCACCAGGTACCCCTGAACCCTCTGGGACCTACAAACCCCTCTAGGCACGCCTAAACCCTCCCAGGACTCCCAAAACCAACCTTGGACCCCCAAATACCCAAGGGCTCTGTGACAGGGAATAAACGGGAGTGGTGTTGCTGTTTTAAGGGCAGTTATAGCAGGACCTAACAAGAGCGGGGGCTCTTAAAGCACTGTCTTGGTTTTGAAAGACAGTTGTCTGCCAGGGAAGCTGGAGCTTCCCATGGAATGGAGAATGTCACCCACCTCCCCTCCAAATTATTATAATTTTGCAATTAGGGTCTTTCAGGCAAAGATATGGGAATAGGAGCAACAGTTCTTTAATAGGAATAAAACAACAACAACAACAAAACCACCAAAATACAAATGCAGCAGTACAAACACAAGCAAGCAAGCAAAGCAGAAATCCTGGAAAAAAAATCCTGAGAGAGTCAGGGATACGACCTGACACTGTTGGTAAGGGTGTTGGAAGCAGTCATGTCCTTGATGAGCCTTAATGGCCCATTAGCAGAAGATATCTCCCTGGAGGATGGACAGGAGGTGAAGGAGATAAGAAAAACTACCACACCTGGTTTTAACAGCTGGGCCATTATCAGAAGGCATCTGCCCCCCTCCCCGCTGGAGTAACAAGAGATAAAGAAATATCTGCTTTTACAACAGATGAAATAGAATATACAAACCTTTTGGCTACCCAACCCAAGACATTGTGGAAGAGATAAAGGATCTGCACAACCTGGTTTTAACAGCTGGCCCATTAACAGAAGATATCCCCCAGAGTTATGAGAAATGGGTCATGGAACAGTTTATACTTGGGATCTCCTGTTGGTTTTGTTTTCAAACTGGTACACTGAGGAGAAGTGGGACCATGCTGGGAACTGCTGTGAGCAGTTTTGAGTGACTGGTCTACACTGTGGGCAACTGGGCACTGCAAAAATCGGAGCCAGGAGAGAGAAAGGTTCAGAAACAGCAGCGAAAAATCCTTTGCTCAGCTGGTCTTTCTTCCCTCTCTCTACCCTTTGGTCTCAAAGAGGTAGGAACAGCCAGCCTGGGCTTGGTGCCGCTTCCAGAGGGGGAAGGAGGCCCGGGGGCATCTCTCTTGGCTCTGCGGCAGCGTGGGGCAGCCCCAGGGTTGGCTGGGTGTTACCAGCGCAGCTTCTCCTTTGCGGGCAGCCGGGGCAAGAAAGGAGCTCAGCTGGCCAGGCACCGCTCCGAGGCGAGGCAGCGGCTCTCGGAGACCCGGCCTGGCCCGGCCCGGCCCCATCCCCGCCGGGAGGGAGCCAGGACAGGCCTCTTCCCTCTGTCGAGGTGGAGGGCCAAGAGGGCGGTCCCCCCCAAGTCTCTGCTTTTAATATGGGTATTTCCAAAAGTCGCATCAGTTCTCTCTGTGGCCAGACTGCAGGCCAATAGCTGAGAACAAGTCCCTGATAGGCATCTGCCCCCTCTAAAGCAAGTCCAAAGTCCTGACAGGGCAGTATTCTATATTATTCTTGAACAAAAATTAAAATATTGTAAACCCATAACAACCCTCTAAACTCGACACCCAGGGTTGGGTTTAGAATCTCCCAGGGCTGGATTCCCCAGGATTGGAGGCCAAAGGGTTGTGTTTAGGGGCCCCCAGGCTTGTGTTTAGAATACCCCAGGGTTGGGGTTGGTCTTAGACTGAAAAGAGCAGGGATAAACAACTGGGCAGATGATGAAGGAGCAGACAATGCTAGAGTAAGAGAAGAGTGGCTGAGGATAAGAGGAGAATTATAAGGAGCATCTCTTGTTGTTTGGAAGAAGGGAGCCGGTTCCCCGGAGTTGGGAAATTGGGGAAGAAAATTGGGAGGAAAGATGTAGAAAGTGTAAAGTTAGGTTTGCGTGGAAGAAAGAGAAAAGAGAAAGGAGAGGGAGGAGTTGACAGGGGAGACAATGGGATCATGGACAGATAGAAGTCCAGAGGATAATGGAGACAGATTGCTAAATTTTTATCCTGAAACTAAATTTTATCCCTAAAGAGGGAAAATCGTCAAAAAGATCTGGGATTATTCAAGGGGTGAGTGGAAAGGATGAGCGAGTGCACTTTAGCAGAGGTGGGGGATAGGTTTGAAATGCACAAATTCCACTTTGTTCCTAATTTTGAGTGTAATTTACTGGGAAGGGATTTGATGGCTGAAGTGGGAATACAAATTAATAGCAGTGAGAAATGACACAGGAAATATGAAGAGAATTTACCCTACCCTTGAGAATTCAGATGTTGCATTTAGAATTAGAATTGGATTTTGATATAGAATTTGAATTAGATTTGCTTTTTTGGGGGGAGCAGGAAAAGGTGGCTGATGAAGCACTTTTTTTCTGTGGAGCTTCTTAATTTCCTCGCTAAAATGGGCACTTGGAGTGTCTAAAAATAAGAGGCAGATGGTAGAGAAAAAGGTGAAATTTTTGGGAATATTTGGGGAAATGTCTGGGATACATTTTGACTGGAGGGTTATGGAGCATCAATCCATAAAGAATACAAGGAATTTCACAAGTACCATTACCCGAGACCAAAAAAAGACATATTTAGGGCAGTTTTTGGGTTTGGAATATTGCAGAGCATAGATTAAGGATTTTTCTGTTTTTTACACCTTTATGTGACTTTTTAACCCAAGACAATCTTAACCTGTCAAGATGATTTTTGCCTTTTGTTTTACATACTTTTCATGTATCCTCAGTACTCCTAGCATGTATACTTGTAATTCCTTAAAGATGATTATTTAGCACAGTCCTGGTGTTCTGTTAGGCCAGGAGACCTGTTAGAAATAATTGTGTAGTTCTTGACTTTGGCTGGTATATATTGGCTTTTACAAATTATTTGGATATAGTACAGTTGTAATCTCTTTTGAACTGCTTTTGATATAGTATAATTTGTTGGCCTTTGATGGTTAATACCCTGATCCCTGGGGAGACTCCATATTTTAGTGTGAAAAATATTCTATTTAAATTATGTATTTACTAATAAATATTTTTATTATTTATGTATATTGTGTTATATAAAAATAATAGTTTAGGCTTTTGCAAAATATTAAAATCAAGTATATTATAAAATTTTATTATAAAATAGACTATACTAATATTAAAATATTAAAAGGTGCTGTGTATTATAACATAAACTTCTGCAAAAGTGAGTGTGGTTGTGAAATAAGAACGAATGCCTTTATTTCTGTAACTGCCTGACAAGAGTGAAATAGCTAATGTTGATTGAAAGTAAAAATGGCTAAAACATCTGGGTGATAACTTTGAAAAGAACTGGGTAAATAACACTGAAAGAGCCAGGAGGAATCCACCACCGACCCTTTGGCAATCAATAACTGTCAAACCATAGACCAGGAGGCCTTTTGAAGAAATAAAATTCAAAAGTCTCCAAATGACATCTGCATTGTGGCATGTACGCTAAGAAGATGAGGTCAGGGGTTGAACTAAGATAAAGAATTTCTTGAAAATGTGAACTCAAATGAATTTTTAAATATGTAAAATCTTCATGAATATGCATTTGACCAATTGTCTTGGGTTGCAATGCAAGATGTAACCAAAATTTTGAATTCTGTTAACATCTGTTAAAACCAGGTGGGACAATGCTCTTTATCTCTTCCATGACCGATCTTTCATAAGTCAGGGACGGGTATCTTCTGTTAATGGGCCAGCTGTTCAAACCAGGTGGGGCAGTGTTCTTTATCTCTTCCACCACCCACACTCCCTCCAGGGAGATATCTTCTGTTAATGGGCCATTGAGTCTCACTGCATCACTGATCAAATTCCATCATCCCATTGTGAGATGCTCCACCCAGGGGGAGGAGCCAAGCATTCCTGCCTGGATATAATCTGAGATTTAGCACACCAGGAGCAGCCTGTCTCCACTGGATTCCCAGAGGAACACCAGACCGACCTACACCAGCATTGGACCGTCAGAGAAAAACTGCACCCTTCCACAGGATCATTGCTCCAACAAAACCCACCTGTGACTCCAGGAGGACTGCAGCCACGATTTGATTGGACTGCTACCAACACCCTGCCTAACCAGGTGTCAGATTGTATTCTGACTCTGTCAGTGGTTTTTTTGTTTACTTTTGCATTTTTAGTTTAATTTTTAATTTTTTAGTTTAGGCTGTGAGGAAGAGGAACATGTCTCAGGAGAGCCAGGTAGGTGAGGAGGAAGTCACTGCCCCTTTCCCCCTCTCTCCTGCCCCATCTCCTAGCCCAGCATGGCCTCCGGCTTCAGGACAACCCCGCTGCCAACGCCATCCTGCCGGGAATGCATTGGGGGGATCTCTTGTGCCTTCCCTCTGGAAGGGAGGCAAATCCCATCCTCTCCTTGTCCTTCCTACCCCAGACAAGGACCTGAGGACGGAGACCAGGGAGGACAAATCCCCTCGGAAGAACCTTGTGGAAGAGGCCGTTTTGAGCAGATCCATAGGACAGAACTCCCACGGTAAGGAAAAGACCCGGAGATCCGGCATGAGGAGGGGCTCCAAACCCATCCCAGGTGGCTCTGAGGAGGAAATACCCATCCTGTTCAAAGAAGGAGGACAGAGCTTCATCTGGGGCTCGGAGTTGGTGGTCCATGAGCAGCTTCATGATGGGGAGAAGCCCTACAAGTGCTTGGAGTGTGGGAAGAGCTTCCGCTGGAGCTTCAATCTTACCCAGCACCAGATGATCCACACTGGGGAGAGGCCCTACAAGTGTCGCAAGTGTCGGAAGGAGTTTCAGACCAGCTCAGATCTCCTTGCACATCAATGGATTCACACAAAGGAGAGGCGCTTCTGCTGCCCCCACTGCAGGAAGGGCTTCAAACAGAAGTCCACCCTTGTCACCCACCAGCGCATCCACACCAGGGAGAGGCCCTACGAGTGTGGGGAATGTGGAATGAGCTTCAGCCAGAGATCCAGCCTGATCTGCCACCAGAGGATCCACACCAAGGAACAGCCCTACGAGTGTCCCCAGTGTGGGAAGAGCTTCAGCCAGAGATCCAACTTGATCCGACACCAGAACATCCACGCTGAGGAAAGGCCATACAAGTGTGGGGAATGTGGGAAGGGCTTCAACCAGAGATCCCAACTGATCATCCACCAAATGATCCACACTGGAAGAGGCCCTACGAGTGTCCCCAGTGTGGGAAGAGCTTCACCCAGAGCTCTCACTTGACCAAACACCAACAGAGCCACCAGTAAGGGAAGCCCCGCGAGTTCCCCGACAGCAGGAAGAGCTCCCTCCACTGTTCCAACTTTATCCAGCGTCAGAGGATCCACAATGGGCAGAATCCTGGTGATCAACATTCCCAGTGATCTGTGTTGGGAAAGACACTGGGCTGGTGGTCCTTTAGCTTGGTGGTCCATAATATTCTTTTGATTCACCTTCATTATTTTAAAACAGAAATAACTGGGGTAAAAATCAAATTCATCAAAGGCATCCAAAGTCTCACTTTTATCTAGTGTTTCAATGGAATCTGGGATTCAGAGAGATACTTGGAAGGATTTGGGGGTTTGGGGGATATTTGGTGTTGTTTTCTCCATTTCTTGGTACTCAAAGAGACAAGAGGGTTTTACCTGTCACCTGAAAACCACTCAATCCCACCCCAAAATGACTTGATTCCAGAGCCCTTCAGGGTGGAATGGGGTTGGAAGGGGATTGGGTAAAGTGGGATGGAAATCAGGAGGAGTGAGGTGGGCATTGGTTGGGGCAGGATGGGTGGGATTGGGTTTGGGAGGTGTGAAATGGGTGAAATACAGCTTAGGAAGGGGGTGTTAATGTCCAGCAGGGGTTGGGACTGGGGAGGTGGGGCAGGGTCTGGAATGAGAGAGCCAAAGTTTGGGGATGATGAAGGGAGACGAGCCTGTTACTGAGGGAGTTTTTGGATATTCCACATTCCTGAAGAGATTTTGGGGTATGCCACATCTCTGCGGCTTTTTTGGGGCACTCCCAAACTCTTGTGGTGGTTCCTGAGAGCAGCTCCATGGAGCCCCATTGCCAGGGGTGGTTGCCTTGGGTACAAGCTCAGAGCTGCAGCCAGAGTCTGTTGCCTCCGTGCTGGAGAGCAGAGAAATGATGAATGGCCCCAGACATCTGCAGTGTGTGTTTGGGGGGCAGGGCAAGTTCTGCGTAGGTGGGGCGGTCACTGCCCCAGCCCCAGTCACTGCAGCCTCTGGTCCAGCCCCAAAGTGGCTGCCAAGCCCGTGGCACCCCAAAAACCGCACCTATGAGAGGGACCAGAGCAGGTGAGGCTGTGACATGGGTGTGACACTGACACGTCCCACAGCCCTGGAGCTCACAGCAGCTGAGATGGTGCTGGATCCAAGGGTGACTGTGGATCTCTCTCTGTGTCTTCTCCTGACTTCCTCTTCTCAAAATCTTGAGAACCTGAAATTGTGCAGGTTTGAGTTGGCTCAGTTAGTGCTTTGTCAAGTGATTTACTGTAATTCCATGTTGCTTTAAGATTTCCCAAGTACCTTATTCTCTGAAGTTTGCAACTAAAAGTTTGTTCTCCACCCTCCTGAGAAGTTTGTTGTTTTTTCCCATGTGCTGCCTGAGGGGATCAAGGTACCCCAAGTCCCTTTCCAACACTGGCCGAGTGGGCTTGGGGCACAGCAGCAGGAACTGCAATGCTGAGGAGGCCTGGGCTGGCTGGAGGAAGCAGAAAGGCCAAGCCCTGAGCCCAGGCCTGGCACAGCAGGGCCTGTCCCTCACGGGTGGCTCGGGGCTGTTTGTGGGGCACTGGGATGGGAGGGGCAGCAAGGACAAATGTCATCAAACTGCAACCCCTGCCAGCCTCCTCAGGGAGGGGCCAGGGAGCACCAAAGTGCAGCCCCTGAAAGGAAAGTTCCTTCAGTGGGGCCTCCAGAGGCGCTGCCAGAGCCCAGGGGACAAAGGCCTGGGTGCCTGTGGCCCTGCCAGCCGTGCCCAGCCCTTGGCCATGTGTCCTGCAGGCTGTGCCCCCTGTGCGTGCTGCTGCTGTGCCCTGGCCGGCTGCACACGCCCATCTGGCTGTGCCCCCAGCATTTCTCAGCCCAGCATTTCTGGGCCCTCCCTGGGCTCCCTGCACCCAGCGCTGCCGGCTCCTGGCACACAGAGCCAGGCCATGGCCCAGGCTCACACTGGGACACCTCCTGCACTAAAATTCTACCCTGGCAGGGACTTTGCTTTCTCCTCACCTCCAGGCTGAACCTTCCAAGCTGCACTTGGGGGAGGTTTCCTTCTCTTGCCACTGCCAAGGAAAGCTCTGTCTCCTGCTGTTCACAAACAGAGAAGGGCTGCTGGGGGATGTGGTGGTCAGAGGCTCTTTGGGATACAGTGACCATGAAATTATTGAGTTTTTAAATATGCTGCGAAAGAAGGAGGGGCATCAACAAAACTTCTACACTGGACATACGGAGAGCAGACTTCAGCCTATTCAGGATGCCGATTTGGGGAGTAATGAAACAGGTACTGATTTTTTTAAGGGAAACAGCCCTTAAGAATAAGGGTGTCCAGAAAGGATGGACACACTTCAAGAATGAAATCTTGAAGGAGCAGGAACGACCTGCCCCTCTGTGACAAAATCTGACTAAATAAGGAAAATGACTGGCCTGGCTGGGCATGGAATTTTGCAGGAACTCAGGGGATAAAAGAGGGTGCATCACCTTTGGAGAGAAGGTCAGGCAACTCAGGAAATTTTAAGCATGTTGTTAGGTCATGTAAAAACAATTAGAGAAGTTAAAGCCCAATTTGGACTTCACCTGGCTGCTTCTGTGAAGGAAATAAAAATGATTTTATCAATACATTGATGGCAAAAGGAGGGGTAACAACAGCATCCATTCTTTACTGGGGGGATATGGTTACCAAAGATGAGGTACTTAACCCCTTCTTTGCCTCAGTTTTCAGCAATAAGACAGGTTGTCCTCAGGACAAGTGTTCTCCTGAGCTGGTAGATGGGTCAGGGAGCAGAAGAGCCCCCCTGTAATCCAGGAGGAAGCAGCTGGTGACCTGCTGAGCCACTCAGATGCTCACAGGGGTCTGTGGGACCAGAGGGGATCCATCCTATGGGGATGAGGGAGCTGCTGGATGAGCTCCCCAAGGTGCTCTCCATCATTTCTCATCAGTCCTGGCTCACTGGGGAGCTCCCAGAGGACTGGAGGTCCTGTTGTGACCCCATCCCTGAGAAGGGCTGCAAGGAGGATCTGGGGAACTCCAGGCCTGTCAGCCTGACCTCAGTGCCGGGCAAGGTTATGGAACAGATCACCTTGAGTGCCATCACACGGCAACCACAGAATGGTTGAAGAGTCCGAGCCAGCCAGGGAGGATTTCAGTATCTGCCTTGATGATCTGGTGAGGGGATTGAGTCCATCATCAGCAAATTTACAGGTGACACCAAGCTGGCTGGGAGTGATGATGTGCTGGAAGGCAGGAGGGCTCTGCACAGGGCCCTGGACAGGCTGGATCCAGAGCCCAAATCCAACAATGTCAGATTTAACAAGTCCAAGTCCTGGGTCCTGCACCTTGATCACAACAACCCCTGCAGCACTACAGGCTGGGGACAGAGTGGCTGCACAGCAGCCAGGCTGAAAGGGACCTGCAGGGACAGATGGACAGCAGGCTGGACATGAGGCAGCAGTGTGCCCAGTGGCCAAGAAGGCCAATGGCTCCTGGCCTGGATCAGGAACAGTGTGGCCAGCAGGAGCAGGGCAGTGATTCTTCCCCTGGGCTCAGAACTGGTTGGGCAGCACCTCGAGTGCTGTGTCCAGTTCTGGGCTCCCCCAATTTAGGAAGGACATGGAGGGGCTGGAGCATGTCCAGAGAAGGGCAACAAGGCTGGTGTGGGGTCTGGAGCACAACTCCTGTGAGGAATGGCTGAGGGACCATGGGTGGTTTATCCTGGAGAAGAGGAGGCTCAGGGGAGACCTCATCACTGTCTACAACTCCATGACAGGAAAGTGCAGCCATGAAGGGGATCAAGCTCTTCTCCCAGGGAACAGCAACAGGACAAAAGGACACAGCCTTGAGCTGTGCCAGGGGTGGTTTAGACTGGACATTAGGACAAGGTTCTGCATAGGATGAGTGATTGGGCATTGGAAGGGGCTGCCCAGCGGGGTGGGTGAGTCACCATCCCTGGGTTGATTAAGGACAGATTGGATGTGGCACTCAGTGCCATGGTCTGGGTGACAGGTGGTGTTGGGTCACAGGTGTGACTTGATGATCTCAAAGGTCTTTTCGAACAAGGTTTATTCAGTGATTCTGTTATGATTGTGACATTGCAGGGCCCCAGGGAAGCAAGAGGCCATTGTGACATGGCATGGATAAATGGACCAAGGTGTCCATTGTGATATTGTTCATTGGAAAATTTAGGTCATCGTGGAACCACGGAAGCCACTGTGACACAATGGGCCTTGTTGTTAAACTGCAGGGACTCATGGAACTAAGGGAACAATTTAGACACTGAGGTGCTCCCTGGGACTAAGGGCCCACTGTGATACTGCAGGGCGTCGTGCTTAGATACCACAGTGACACTGTAACACTGTGGGGAGTCATGGAACCAAGATCCTTTGTGTCACAGCAGGATCTTGTTTAATTCATTGTGACACCATGCAAACAAGGAGTCTGTTGTGGCACTCTGGGGCCCCATGGAACTCAGGGCCCCTGTGACTCCCAGGGCCTCATGAAATCAAGAAGACAGTTGTGACACTTTTTGGCCTCTTGGAAGCAAGGAGTCCATTGTGAGAGTGTGCAACCTAGTGTAACAGTGGGGCCATGGTGACACTGCAAGGGCCCCTGGACCCAAGGGATCAGTGTTACTCTTTGGGGCCTTGTGGCACTATGGAGACCACAGTGACACTGCTGGACTTCTTCTAACCAAGAGCCCATTGTGACACTTCAGAGACTTGTGGAATGAAAGAAAAAAATTTGACACCATGATGCCCCATGGGACCAAGAGTCCATTGTGACACTGTGGAACAAGGAAACAATTGCTGCATTCTGAGACCTCATGATAAAAGGATCCATTGTGACACTACGGAGTCATGGAATTGTGGAAATCACTGTGACACTCTAGGGCCACATGGAACCATGCTGACACTACCTGGGTGTGTTGATCTGCTGGAGGGCAGGAGGCTCTCACAGGTCCATTGGCAGACTGGATCCAGGAAACAAATCAACAATGTGAGGTTTAACAAGTCCAAGTGCTGGGTCCTGCACTTTGGCCACAACAACCCCTGCAGCACTCCCGGCTGGGGACAGAGTGGCTGGACAGCAGCCAGGCAGAAAGG
>JAJEOU010000275.1:67671-90615 GCA_021534815.1 Acrocephalus arundinaceus
GCCGCTAAAACAGGAAAGTCTTGAGCAAGCTCATTAGTTAGTCCAGGAGCAATATGCACAAGGACACTTGAAACTGTCTACCAGCCCTTGGAACACTCCAATATTTGTGATAAAAAAGAAATCTGGAAAATATCGGCTATTACATGACTTGAGAGCTGTCAATCGTCAAATGGAACCCATGGGGGCACTGCAAACAGGACTTCCTAACCCCTCTATGCTTCCAGAGAACTGGCCCATCCTTATCATTGATTTAAAGGACTGCTTTTTTACCATTGCCTTGCACGCACAAGACACTAAACGGTTTGCTTTTACCTTGCCTGCAATTAATAGAGGAGAACCTGATAAAGGGTTTGAATGGACTGTTCTGCCACAAGGAATGCGTAATTCACCCACCCTATGTCAGCTTTATGTTGACACTGCACTACAACCGCTACGACAAAAGATGCTGAGAATTATCTTTTATCATTACATGGATGATAGTCTGTTTTCTCAGGAGGTACCATTCACAGATGAGCAAATAGAGGACATTGTAACAACATTAGCAGAATTCTCCCTCATCGTTGCTCCTGAAAAAGTACAAAGGACTGCACCTTGGAAATATCTGGGTTGGACCATTACTGAACAAAGGATTAAACCACAGAAGCTATTAATCGGTACTACAATCACCACATTACATGAGGCTCAGAAACTCTTGGGTGACTTGCAGTGGTTAAAGCGTGTCACAGGCATTCCCAACAACCTGTTGGAGGACCTGCAGCCCTTGCTAAAGGGCACTGATCCCTGTGCTCCTGTGACACTTACCGAAGTACAACAGGAAACCTTGCAGCACATTATGGACTGTGTTTTAAAAGGCTTTGTTCATGGATGGATCCTGAATTGCCTTTACATCTCACTATCTGGCACGCTGACATGCATCTCTTAGGAGCAGTTACCCAACCTCAAAAGAAAACGGGGGAGAGAGTACTGGAATGGATCTCACCCGCCTTTACAGAAACGGAAAACAATAACCACAAAAATTGAAACTTGGCGGCAGTAATTAAGAACGGGCGTATGCGTTAATGGAGATCAACGGTCTGGAACCAGCAACAATTAACTTGCCCATGGAAAAAGCCACTCTGGACTGGTATCTCTTAAATTCTGTTGACCTGGCCGAAGCATTGCTGGCCTCAGGAGCCCAAATAGAGACAGGGTCTCTTGTGCCCAGGATGTACAGTGGATTGGTGAATGGAGCTGGATCAGCAAACCATTGAGGAAAGAAAAGCCTATTCCCAATGCAATAACAGCCTTCACTGATGCGGGAAAGAAGACATGCAGAGTGGCTATAGTCTGGAAGAAAGGAAAAGAATGGCATCAGCAAATCCTGGAAGCAGAGCCTGAGGATAGTTTACAAACCTTGGAGCTTTAGCTGTAATATGGGCAGTGACCCACATAGATGAACCCTTAAATGTAGTATCTGACTCACTTTACGTAGTAGGGGTTGTGTCAAGAATTGAGGATGCCACCATTAAGGAGGTTCAGAACAAGAGACTGTATAAGCTGTTTCTACAATTGAGGCGTGCCTTGAGAAATAGGACTGAGCCCTATTCTATTACTCACATTAGAAGCCACCAATGGGACACTGGTCTGGGGGAAGGAAACCAAAGAGCGGATAAACTGGTATCCACTGCAGTTACTACCAATGTCACAGTTCACCCTGGCTAGAGAGGCCCACTCCATGTTCCATCAGAACGCTAAGGCTTGCAAAAACAGTTTCAGATCTCACATGCAGACGCCACAGCTATGTCAGGAGTGCCCTATTTGTGCAGATCATAACAATGGTGTGGGTTTAGGTATAGGGGTCAACCCTCGAGGAACAGCAGTCAATGACATTTGGCAGATGGATGTCACTCATGTGCCTAACTTTGGTCGCCTGAAATACTTGCATGTCACTATTGACACACACAGTAACTTTATTGGGCTACTGCCCAACCAGGGGAAAAGGGATCTCACGTAATCAGACACCTAACTAGCTGTTTTGCTGTAATGGGGTTTGCAATCAGGTAAAAACGGATAATGGACCTTCCTATACTGGTCAGAGAGTCCAGAGATTCCTACAACAATGGGGAGTTAAACATGTGACAAGGATACCCCACAACCCTCGAGGACAAGCTATAGTGGAAAGAGCAAATGGTACACTCAAAAGGTATTTGGAGAAGTTCAAAGATATTTTGGATGTGCAGGAAAGGCTGTCTAAAACATTGTTTGTTTAAATTATCTTTGTATTTTTGGATCATCAGAAGTTCCAGCAGCTGTGTCTCATCGCACCGACAGGTCCATTACAGAAAAGGATGAACAGGCTGAGATGTGGGTTAATTATAAATGCCTTAAGACAGGAGTGTGGAAAGGCCCGGCTAAAGTGCTTTACTGGGGTAGGGGTTACCTTTGTATCTCTACCCCCACAAGCTCCGAGTGGATTCCTGCGTGCTGGGTTAAACCAGCGAGCCCGCCTCAAGGTGGAGACCGTCAGGAACATACAGCTGCATCTGAAGATACTGATTCAGCCACATCGATCCTTTTTGCAGACTGTCTTTAGTCCACCCCAAGTGGATGTACGGACCCCACAACAACTGGCATACTTGCTTGCTTGCTTAGCTAGTTATAGCACTGGAGATTTGAGACTTTGTGCATGCTTGAACTGTTGGGACCGTAATCATTGTGCTTGGTTACTAATACATTGTGCGGGTTGTGGGGGGGATAAATGGGTCCATCACATGCAGACCAGGGGAGAGCTGTGGTGTGCTTCCTGTAGAGGGAAATGGAGGAATGAAAACGTTCAGCAAACTCTAGAGTCAAGCACTGGGTTGCCATTTCCTCTAGCTGTTCAATTATTTGAAAGTACAGAGCAACAGGCCTTAGCATATGCTCGGTGGGAACTTGGGCATCTGACATGGAGAGCTAAGGCTCTTAGTACTTCCCAAGTATTACGGAAGCAGTGTGATGTTGTCTGTAAAATCCCTCGGCAGTGGGCAGTGAAACCGCAGGATTGGGAAGAGCTTTGCTGCAGAGTTTGACAGATAGCAGCCGAGAGGCATAAGCAAAAAGATAAAAAGAAATTTAACAAGAAAGGCCACAATGTTTAGCCTAATATGGTTTTTTGTAGCATTGCAATTTCCTGGTATTATTAGCACAAGGGTACGGTTGTGAAATGTTTGAAGGGATGTGTTGTATGAACTTGTCAGACCACTCCAGCTCTATACATGCACAATTGCACACTTTGCACACACTGACCACACATTTGCGGCAAGACTCTAGCTTTAAGTTTGATAACTGGCTAAAAGGTTTGGGTTTAGGACCTTGGCTTACTTCTTTGTTACAGCATTTAATTACAGTAGGAATTGTGATTTTTATGTTATTATTATTGTTGCCTTGTCTTTTTAAATGCTTGCAAAACGCTTTGATGAAGTTAGTAAACGACAAATGGAACACCTCTTTGCTAGTGCTAAAAGAAAACGGGGGAAGTGTGGAGAATTTAGCAAATGAATGGCTGTATAGCAAAGGCCATATTTAATATCAAATCGGTTAGAGTGTAGCTGAGGGCTACATGACCTATGGCAAGAAAACACTGCCCTTGAGCACAGAGGTTCCATAGAAACGGGGAAGTCGAGAATACATGGTATGTGGGAAAGTACAAAAAGCTTAAGAAAGTTGCAACTGCAAGGCTAACTGCAAAAATACGTGCATTATAAGAGACATAGCAAATCATGAGCTATACTTTTGCAATATGTATGAGCTGATTACTGCCTGTATAAATATGATAACATTGAAAACAATAAACGAGGCTTGTTGATCATGATAGCATGAGACTTGTCTCCTGCGGCTTCTTCCAACAGCAGTCAGTCCCAGTCACTCACAGTATGAATCCAGTGGCCCCCAGTGTGACCCCAGTTGCTCCCTGTCAATTCCAGTGTGACCCCAGTAGCCTCCAGTATGATCCTTATAGCTCCCAGTCTCCCCCACTATATCCCAGTCACTCCCAGCATGCTCCCAGTCATTCCCAGTTCCTCCCAGTTGCTTTCAGTGGGATTCCAGTTGCTCAAAGCCACTCCCACTCAGTCCCAGTAGGAGTCCCGTCACCCTCAGTGTTATCCCAGCTGCTGCCAGAATAGTTCCAGTTGTTCCCAGTTCCTCCCAGTGTGGTTCCATTGTCCCCAGTATAGTTACAGGCTCTTCCAGTGTATCCCAGTTTCCTCAGTAAGGTTCTCATTACCTCAGAATGATCCCAGTCTTTCCCAGTTCCTCCGAGTTGCCTCTAGCATGATCCCAGTTACAGGCAGTTGCCTTAAGTGTGGCCCCAGTTGCCCCCAGTATGATCCCAGTTGCCCCAGTTGTGGTCTCAGTCCCCTCAGCATGGTCCCAGTCCCTTCCAATTGATCCCAGTTGCTCCCAATTTGTCCATCTTTTCCTCCCAACAGTAGCTCCCAGTAACCCCCAGTCAGGATCTGTTCACACCCATTGTGATCCCAGTGGCTCCCAGGATGAACCCAGTAGGACCTAGTCGCCCCCAGTTTGGTTCCAGTCACTCCCAGTATGACCCAGGTCACTTCATGATACCTCCAGTATTATTCCAGTCATGCCCAGAGTGACTGCCTGTCACTCCCAGTTTGAGCCCAGTTGTTCCCAGTCACCTCCAGCATGGTTCCAGTCACAGCCAGCACCTTTCCAGTAATTCCCAGTCTGGTTCCAGTAGGATCCCAGTATGACCCCAGCATGGGCACAGCTGCACCCATTTACCCCCACTGTGGTTTCAGTCTCTCCCAGTGTATCCCAGTCACTCCCAGCATGTTCCCAGTCACTCCCAGTTGTCCTCAGTTACTTCCAGCCTGATTCCAGTTGCTCACAGCCACTCCCAGTCCCCCTCAGTGCAGTCCCAGTTTCTGCCAGTATGATCCAGTAGGATCCCAGTCTCCTCCAGCACGGGCCCAACCTCTCCCACTGTGACCCCAGTAAGATCCCAGTTGCCCCCAGGCACCTTGCAGAGCCCCAGCCATGCTGGTTGCCCCCAGCCTGCCCACGGCCAGCCTGGGGCTGCTCCCGGGGCTTTTCTGTGCTCAGCATTGGCCTGGGCAAAGTGTTCTGGAGAGAGCCTGGGCAAGGAGCCTGCAGCCCCCAGGCCCTGGCCTGAGGCGTCAGCGCTGCCCCAGCAGTGCCCATGGCCTGTCCCTGCTGCAGCCCCGGCACTGCCACCCCCAGCACTGTGCCCCGGCCCCGAGAGCACTCAGGCCCTACAGCAACACCAGGGCCAGCAGGGCAGCGGGGCAGGGCCACGGCAGCAGCACTGGCAACACCAAGGGCTGCTGCTGCTGCTGCTGCTGCTGCTGCTGGGCACAGCTGCTGTGCCAGCACTGATCGGCCCCCAGCTCTGCACACAGACATTGCTGCTGCAGCTGCAGAGAAGGGAACCAAAGGGGAATCTCTGCAGAAAACTTGGCTGGGAGATCCTTGTGTTTCTTTAAAGCCACCAAGAGCACAGCCCCTGATTGACACAATCTGTGACCACAGGAAAGGTGGAAAGAAACAAAATGAAGAATGGCACAAACAATGACATTTCTTTGTGGGCAGTATTAAAGGAATAAAACAAAGTAAAAGAAAATCCAAAATTAAACAAACTAGATGTATGAGAGAAGATTTTTATTGCAAATGATTTGCAGAAATTGGCCAGCAGTTTAATGGTCCTGAGCACATCCAGTCATCAGTCTCCATAGAGCAGCCTTGAGCTTCTGGTTCCTCAGGCTGTAGATGAGGGGGTTCAGGACCGGAGGCACCACCGAGTACAGAACTGACAGGGCCACATCCAGGGATGGGGAGGAGATGGAGGGGGGCTTCAGGTAGGTAAACATAACAGTGCTGAGGAACAGAGAGACCACGGCCAGGTGAGGGAGGCAGGTGGAAAAGGCTTTGTGCCGTCCCTGTTTCGAGGGGATCCTCAGCACAGCCCTGAAGATCTGCACATAGGAGAAAACAGTGAACAAAAAACCACCAAATCCTAAACAGGCACTTATAGCAAGAAGCCCCTCTTCCTTTAGGTTAGAGTGTGAGCAGGAGAGCTTGAGGATGTGTGGGATTTCACAGAAGAACTGGCCCAGGGCATTGCCGTGGCACAGGGGCAGGGAAAATGTATTGGCCGTGTGCATGAGAGCATTGAGAAAGGCGCTGCCCAGGCAGCTGCTGCCATGTGGGCACAAGCTCTGCTGCCCAGGAGGGTCCCGTAGTGCAGGGGTTTGCAGATGGACACGTAGGGGTCATAGCACATGATGGTCAGCAGGAAATACTCTGCTGAGATGAACAACAGAAAGATAAAAGCCTGTGCAGCACATCCTGCATAGGAGATGTTCCTGGTGTCCCAGAGGGAATTGTGCATGGCTTTGGGGACAGTGGTGCAGATGCAGCCCAGGTCGGTGAGGGCCAGGTTGAGCAGGAAGAAGAACATGGGGCTGTGCAGGAGGTGGCCGCAGGCTACGGCGCTGATGATGAGGCCGTTGCCCAGGAGGGCAGCCAGGGAGATGCCCAGGAAGAGGCAGAAGTGCAGGAGCTGCAGCTGCCGCGTGTCTGCCAATGCCAGCAGGAGGAAGTGGCTGATGGAGCTGCTGTTGGACATTTGCTGTCTCTGGGCATTGCTCACTGACATGGAGAAAAAGACAGGGAAAAATTAGACGAGATACTTGTAACCAAATCCAAAGCCATGTCCTATACATACTCCTCTGGAACGTACAGAGAGACTTTTGTGTTTAAGAGTTCTGCAGTTTTCTTTTTAAGCTCCTGCATATCTCCCCTTGCTTTTTCTGTAATCAAACCCTCTGCATTTCTGCTGCCTTGGCAGAGCAAAGCAAGTTCTGTGAGGCAAAGTGATGAGTGGAGAGTGAGGGACATGGTCTCTCATTCTGACCTGTTCAGAACTTCCCTGGGCTTTAACCTTTCTCAGATAGATGGTTATCAGCTTCCCACGTCTTCCCTGAAATATTCACCAGGTACTGCTCAGAGCAGACGGATCCACCACAGCCCAGCTCCACATTTGTAGCCAAGGACTCACGTTGCTCATTTCACCAACCCAACAGCATTTTCTGTGACACAACACCTCTGCCTTTCCCCGTGGGTCTTTCAGATAACACAAAGATGCTCCAGGACAGGTTTGCATCCTGCATTTAAGCTCCCAGCTTGGACTGAAATCTCAGGGAGATTCCCAAGTGTCCTTAGGATGGCATTGGACTAAGGGAGATGCAGCTCCTTCCCTGGCTGCACTGACAGCTTTGCCCACAGCCGGGCACTGGGGACAGCGTCACCCTGAGCCAGCTGTGCCCCCTGTCAGAGCCCCCCAGTGCCGGGCAGCTGCTCCCAGCCCTGTGCTCTGCAGAGGGAACTGGGCCCGGGCTGCACAGCTGCCCCACGGCTCTGCTGCAGCTCTGCCTGCACAGGAGGGGCTGCACGCCTTGGAGCCCCGGCCCTGAGGGCAGAGGCTTGGCTGGGGGACAGGAGGGAGGGGGCTTGTTCAGAGGGAGGAGCTGCACTGCAGGGGCTCCTATGGAGATCTCTGAACTCTCCCTGCCACAACATTTCTGGCTTTTGTTTTCTCTCATTGCCTCATCTTCTCTCTGCTTCCTGGAGATTTTCCTCCTGCAGGTGTTTCCCTGTGCCTGAGCTCTCCCTGCCAGCACTCCCAGAGCCCAAATCTCTGTGCACTCTCCTTGGCCCTACAGAACCCTGCCTTTTTGCAGGGCACTGGCTGGGGGAAAGTTCTGTTTGCAGGGTGGACAAAGGACAGCTCAGACTAAGCCTGATCACTGAGAATTCAAATGTCCTAGGGACTTGTCAAAATTAAGGATACCTTTTTAATTTTTTCCTCCTCTCCCCGATTTTCTAATATTAGGAAATGAAAACATAGTCTCAGCAAATGTCCTAATTTTAAAATAAATCCTTTTGTTGGAAATATTTTGGGAGTGGGCAGAAGCTCTCAGTGTGTCAGAGCTTCATGAGCATTTAACCTCCCCTGCACCAGAAATACTCAGAGAGTTGTACTCACAGAGTCTGTAGGCATTGTGAGGTTGCAGCTTCAGGAGATCACTGCAGGAGCTGCAGCTGCATTGTCCTGCAGCCAGAGGTTCCTGTGCCAAGGGCTGGCAGTGATTCTCCCCCAGTCCCTTCTCAGCACTTTCCCAGCCCTGAGTGATTGAAGCTCTCTGTGCCTCTGTGCTGTGCCCGGGGTGGCTGCAGGCAGTGCCCCAGCCCTGCTGGGCTGGCAGAAAAGCTGCTCATCAAGAGAAATGTGTTTTTAAGCTCTTCTTGCTTGCCAGGATTGCACTGTTTGCCATGAGCTCAGCCCAGCTCATCAGCACAGACACAGCACAAGGACTTTAATGACCCTCTCAGGGCTTTGTGCTGAGGCCCTGAACATCAGTTCCTGAGAGGGAGCTGAAGAAACCTCTCCAGAACTCCAAGGCAGAAGCCAACTCCAAAGTTTCTGGAAGTTTTAATGGGTCCCACTGAGGGACACGACACAGAAAGTGTCCCCAGGCCCCAGGCAGAGCAGAGAACTGCAGGCAGTGATGACAGGTGGGGACAAAGAGAAGCCAAGTCTTGGTGCCCTGGGCCACAGCAGCCTCTGTGCCACCAAGGGCACTGAGGAGACCCCTTGTCCTGAGGCCTTGGGGCCTCCTGGCACAGCCCCAGCAAGGCTGGGCACTGTCAGCCCATTGTGCTGCCCTCAGCATCCCCCTCCCATGCCAGTGGCCTCCAGGATGTGCTGGAAGGAGTCCCTGGGGAAGGAGCCTTGGTCAGCAATGGCCCTGGGGGGCTCCTTCATGCTGCCAGGGACTGCAGGCTTTTCCAAGGACTTTGGGTTTGGCTTTTGCCTTGGAGTCTCTGAGAGGTTTGTGCAATCCTGGCCTCCAATTCTCTGCTTTAATGAGTCCCTTGAGAGGCTTTGTCAGTAACAACACTCAGTGGGGCTCATTAATGCTTCAAGGTACTTCAGTTCTTTTAGGGTACTTGGTGTTTCCCTTTTCAAACTGACTCTAGGAAAAGTTTGTGCAATCATGGCCCCAATTATCTACTTTTAAAAGTCCCATGGGATTCTTGGTCAGTAAAAACACTTAGTGGGTTTCATTCATACTTCTGAGTACTCAGGTGTAATTTAAGTACTTCTTTTTGCCACTGAGTCTCTGAGAGGTTTTTCTGCAGTCCTGGCCTCCAATTCTCTCCTCCAAGGACTTCATGAGGAGCCTTTTTTAGGCAGGGACATCAGTAGGACCCATGAATGCTTTGAGACAGTTCTGGGTTTTCTTCTGATTTTGATTCATAGAAATGTTTGTGCAATCTCTTGTCAGGCCCTGAGGTTCCAAGGCTCAGCACCAAATGCACCACGGGGCTCATTAGGATCAGGCAAGTCCTGACAAACCATGGCTGTGCCTTGATTTCCCTCTGGTCTGGTGCAGTTCATTATGAAGTGTTCCTGCTGCAGTTATAGAGAAATATTTCAAAGACTGTTTGGAAGTATGTATTCCTTATTTAAAGGGGACATTTTGTTACTTTTCTTATTACACAAGAGGTGATTGCAGCACTTGGTGATTGATATTGACCCAAGGTCTCTCCTCAGGAGATCTGGCCTGCTCAGAGAAGCTGTGCCTTGAGGTCTGACCCAGTGTGGACAACCTTGCTCCATATCCCTCAACTCCATCCTGTCTTTTCTCATTCACCTGGGTCCTGCTTTGCCTGGGGAACTGGCTGCACACAACCAGCGGGGTTTCCTTCTTTTTTTTTTTTTTTTAAAGCAATCTAAAACTCTTGAGTTTCCACATTTAAAACAGACACACTCCCCACATGTGTACAAGCCCATAGTGGCACCAAGACCACTCCAGCCCTGCCCTGGGACTGGAGTGAGGGTGGATCATCGTCCCCACCTGCACTGGGCCATTGCAAGGGGCTGTGGCCACGGACACTGCACTGATCCCCCTGCTGGGTTTGGGTGCCAGGGTGTTCAGGGTTAGATTTTTTTTTTATAGTTATATTTTTCCAATTAACTACTAGGAAACTCACTTCTGGGTACTTATAGATACTTAAGCAGAACAAAGGGGCCAAAGGAGAGGATTTGTAGCACCTGGCTACACTTCTTTGGGTCTCAGAGTGGGGAGATCACACGAGTTTGGGGGGGCAGAAAAAGGACGGGGCTGGGGCAGCTCTGCTGTCTCTTGCTCTTGGCATCAGAGAGAGGACGGCCAGGCTGCTGCTTGCTGCGGGACGAGTTCACTGTCACCTCCAAGTCCGGTCCTGGGAAATCTGCCACCATCTGCCCGTGTGCCCAGGAATTCTGAGCTCGCCTCCCCCTGCCCTGCTGGAGCTGGGCCGGCCCTGTCCTGCTGCTGCTGCCTCTTTGGAACTGCTTTGAGGCTTTTGGCTACGCTGCACCCCTGCCCTGCCCTGCCCTGCCCTGCCCTGCCCTGCCCTGCCCTGCCCTGCCCTGCCCTGCCCTGCCCTGCCGGGACATCCCTGCCATTCCAGCTACCACCCACGGAGCTTCTGATATATCCCATCCACCAGCCCGGGATTTTCCACCCTTGCAGCTTAGTGCTCTCATGACATGGAGGATGTTTATGAATATAAAAAGACAAGATTTTAGAAGCAGCTTCTGGTGACTTTGTAGAAGTGAAAGCTTGTACTGAGAACACATACAAGATTACCTATTAAGCTTGGTTGTTAGGTAGTTACTAAGTAGAAGTCATATAAGTAAGATGTGGAATGTTAAAACTCAGTAAAGTGGGACCTAGGTATTTTTCAAAAATGGAAAAAGCAGAACTCTGTGGCTTTAATCAAGTAAAATCAAGTTCCTCATCTTTGGTAAGAGCAAAGTGACCTGAAAAATAGCCAAACCTCCACTGCACCTGCCCAGAAGCGAAGATCAACTTGAGGAAGACGTTGGCCTTCCTCCCAAGACCGCAACTCACAACCACCAAGAGGCGTGACAGATAATTAGAATACAAAGTGAGAGAAGGTGAGGAATGGGTTCGTGAGGAAGTGAAGGTTGTGGGATCAATGTGTATTTAAACCTGGACCTTGTCTTGACCAGGTACGCACGGTTTGGAGGAGATATCCCCCCGTGTGTCCCAGCTGGAAATAAAACATTCCTGCTTTACAATTTCTAATTGCAAAGTCCTTATTCTATGCTTCACTCAGAGTCCTGCAGGGGCACCGAGATCAGGCTGCCCTGGGCTTTGTGAAGCAAAGCCCCTCGAGGTTCCTGGTTCTATTTTGTTGTTAATGCTGGAGTTGTTGTTGTTTGTTTGCCTTGTTATATATACAAGTAAAGAACTGTTGTTCCTATCCCCATACCTCATCCTGGGAGCCCTTTACTTCTCTAATGATAATCATTTGGAGGGAGGGGTTTTGAATTCTCCATTCTAAGGGAGGCCCTGCCCCTCCCTAGCAGATCCCTGTCTTTCCAACCAAGACAGATTTTGGCGTCCCAATTTGGGGCACAAGGGCCCTGAGAAAAGAAGGGTGAAAATAGGAATAATGGTTATTGAGTCACTTAATATTTTCTTTTGTGTGTGTGCTGTATATAGAAACCTCATTAGGTAACACCATGCAGTCTGGCTTACCCTGGTTTGGGTGGCACGTTGTCGTGGCTGTATTTCTCCCATTTGCAGGCCCTTATCTAAACATGGGTCCTATAACTGAGGCTACTGTGGCTGTTCTCCAGTTTGTTTTATGGGTTAATAAGGTGAGGAATTCATGGATTCTTAACTTCCTCTGGAAGGCAGGAACATGGATACATGGCTATCACACACTAAGTGTATGTTTTGGGGTTACTTTAAGAATGTTACTTTCTGTGAGGAAATGCCAGTGGGGGAAGTTTTCTCCCAGCCCTTCAACCACTTTTTTGTGCCTACCCCACCAGCTTTTGAAGGGTTTCAATTTCCTCTGGACACTAACCAAGTCTTGCTGATAGTGCCAGTCAATTTTTTTTCAGAGGTAAGGTGAGGTCAACTTGGATCACCACACAGACACCTACCCCAGGGACTGGGGATACTGCCATGGAGCCTGACACTGCTCCACAGAATAGGGATGCTGCCCCACTGCCTGACCCTGCCTCACAGCCCAGCTCAGAAATGAACCACCTGGATTGGGTGGGTGTTCTGGTGAAGGAGATAGGCCAGATATTCAAGGAGCACATTTCCCCAGTGGTGGCCTCATTAGCCCCAGATGGTGGGAAGCCCTCCCCCTGCCCTGAAAAGGGAGATTCTGATGGTGCAGCAGTGGAACCCACAGACGTTACAACTGTCCAGGTTCCAGTTGAACCACAGGGGCAGTCACAGCCAGCAGCAGTCGCCCCTCTGGAAAACGAACGAAGTCTAAGATGAAATCAGACCACCCAGGTAGTAAGGATAAGAAAGGAGGGCTCCCACAACCTGCAGGGGAGCCACAAATTGAGATCATCACTTAGGCCCTGACATATGAAAGTCTCCGTAGACTGCAAAAAGATATTGCACGACTGGGATGTGAGACTTATACGGCCTGGTTTCTTCGGGTCTGGGACCTTATAGGTACAGGTGTGCAACTGGATAGTGATGAGGCAAGGAATTTGGGACCCTTGACCCAGGACTCAGGTGTGAATCAGGTATTCATAAGGGAGCCAGGGCCCCTTTTCCTCTGGAGTGGCTTTTAATGACTGTGAGGGAGAGGTTTGTCCACAGAGAAAGAATGCAGAAGCATCATCATGAAGTGTGCTGGAAGATCCTTGAGGAGGGGATCCAAAACCTGAGAGAAGTGGCAATATTGGAGGTACTCTTTGGGAGGGGTGGACAGCATGATAATGACCCCAACCAAGTCAGGTGCACAGGGCAAATGTTATGGAATCTGGAAACTAAAAGGCCAGCTCAATACACCACATTCATTGCGATGATTAGTCCTGAGACCAACAGAGAGACAGTGGGTTCTGCAGCCAACAGGATTAGACATTACGAGAGTATGATCAATGGCCCCAATGCAGGCTCAGGTCTCTGCCATAGTTTAAGATCTTAGAGAGGATATAAGGGAGGTGAGGGAGGAGATGAGGAGGAACAGTTCCCATATGACACTGGTGCGAGTCACAAGTCACAGAGTCAGAGCCCAACGCCCTCCAGCTAGAGAGAGAGGGTACACCCCAAGGGCTGACCTGTGGTCCTTCCTGCATGACCATGGGGAAGACATGGGAAGGTGGGATGGGAAACCCACTTCTGTCCTGGCAGCACGGGTGTGTGAGCTCAAGGAGGGAACCACTCACCGAGGGGGTCCCACTAAAATGAAAGTAGCCTCAACCTCCCATTACCGAGCCACCAGGTATTATAGAAGTGAAGATGATATGTCAGATCCCCTTGAAGGAACCTCTACTGCATATGCCCAGGAAGGGAGTAATAACCAGTGCTAGAGGGGCCCTGCTCTAGCCAGGAAGAGCATGGGAAAACCGAGTCTTTTGGACTGTGTGTATTCGATGGCCTGGCACATCAGAGCGACAGAAATATGAGCTTTGGTAGATACTGGTGCGCAGTGTACCCTGATGCATCGGGACATGTGGGGGCAGAACCCATTTCCATTGCTGGAGTGACAGGGGGATCACAGCAACTGACTCTGGTGGAAGCCGAGGTGAGACTGACCAGGAAGGAGTGGCACAAACATCTGATTGCAACCGGCCCAAAGGCCCGTGTATCCTGGGCATTGACTTCTCCGGAATGGGTATTACAAAGACCCTAAGGGACTCAGGTGGGCTTTTGGAATAGCTGCTGTGGAGGCAGAGGGCATCAAGAAATTGAACACCTTGCCTGGACTGTCAGAGAACCATCTGCAGTAGGACACCTGAAGGTAGAAGAACAACGAGTACCAGTTGCCACCTCGACGGTGCACCGCCGGCAGTATCGGACCAATCGAGATGCCGTGATCCCCATCCACAAGATGATCCGGGAGCTGGAGAGCCAAGGGGTGGTCAGCAAAACCACTCACCCTTCAACAGCCCCATCTGGCCTGTGCGCAAGTCTGACAGAGAAGGGACTGGACTGTGGACTATTGTGCCTTGAATGAAGTGACACCACCGCTGGCGCTGCTGTGCGGACATGCTGGAACTCCAGTACGAGCTGGAGTCAAGGCAGCGAGGTGGTAGCCACAACTGACATTTCCAATGCATTTTTCTCCATTTCCCTGGCTGCAGAGTGCAGGCCTCAGTTTGCGTTCACATGGAGGGGCGTGGCAGTACACCTGGAACGGACTGCCCCCAGGGGTGGAAGCACAGTCCCACCATCTGCCATGGACTGATCCAGGCTGCACTGGAAAAGGGAGAGGCTCCAGAACATCTGCAGTACATCAATGACATCATTGTGTGGGGGAACACGGCAATGGAAGTGTTTGAGAAAGGGGAGAAGATCATCCAGATTCTCCTGGAAGCTTTGCCATCAAGAAGAGCAAGGTCAAGGGACCTGCCGAGAGATCCAGTTCTGGGAAAGTGGAAGATGATGGCATCAGATTCCCACTGAGGTCATCAAGATCACCGCGATGTCTCCACCGACCAGCAAGAAGGAAACACAAGCTTTCCTAGTGCCATAGGCTTTTGGAGAATGCACATTCCGAGTACAGCCAGATTGTGAGCCCTCTCTACCTGGTTACCCGCAAGAAGAATGATTTCCACTGGGGCCCTGAACAGCAGCAAGCCTTTGCCCAGATCAAGCAGGAGATCGCTCATGCGGTAGCCCTTGGCCCAGTCAGGAGGACCAGATGTAAAGAATGTGCTCTACTCAGCAGCCGGGAACAATGGCCTGTCCTGGAGCCTTTGGCAGAAGGTGCCTGGTGAGACTCGAGGCCGACCACTGGGATTCTGGAGCCGAAGCTACAGAGGGTCTGAAGCCAACTACACTCCCACGGAGAAGGAAATCTTGGCTGCCTATGAAGGAGTTCAAGCCGCCTCGGAGGTGATTACAGAGCACAACTCCTCCTGGCACCCCGACTGCCTGTGCTGGGGTGGATGTTTAAAGGAAAGGTTCCCTCTACCCACCATGCCACCAACGCCACATGGAGCAAATGGATTGCCCTCATCACTCAGCACGCCGTATTGGAAACCCGAATCCTGGGATTTTAGAATAATATAAACTGGCCAGAAGGTGAAAGCTTTGCTCATGGACGAAGAGGAGCAGGAACAAGTGACATGGCTGAAGAAGCACCACCATACAACCAACTGCCAGCAGAAGAGACACAGTATGCTCTTTTCACTGATGGTTCCTGACGTATTGTAGGGATGAAAGAAACTGGAAAGCAGCTGTATGGAGCCCCACCTGACAGGTTGCACAAGCCACTGAAGGAGAAGGTGGATCAAGTAACCTTGCTGAACTCAAAGCCTTCAATTGGCCCTGGACATTACTCAAAGAGAGAAGTGGCCAAAGCTCTACGTCTACACTGATTCATGGATGGTAGCCAATGCTCTGCGGGGTTGGCTGGAACGGTGGAAAAGGCCAACTGGCAGTGTTGGGGAAAACAAATCTGGGCTGATAAGAGATTGAGCCTGCCGAGTTTCACCCACAGCAAGGACTCCCACAATTTTGCCTTTGCTCTTTGCAGCAGCAAGAGGTTTTGTTGTTTCATGTTATTAATGTTCGTGCTTGTGTGCACTTTGCTAAATAAATAGTTTTTTTCCACTCTTCTGTGAGGAAGTTCTTTTTCAGACCAGTTTGGGGAGAAGCCATTTGGGTTGGCTTCCCAGAGGGACCCTATTTGGGAGATTTCTCCCAAATTCGCCCTAAACCAGAACAAAGTTCAATTAAGCACAAATCATCAGCTTTGATAGCAATGGGATTCAAAGTCACTCTGACTAAATTCAAATGGGCTGATTCAAGTATACTGCAAATTGTTCTAAATTAGATATTCCTCCCAGCTACTATCAGGAAGCAACGTTCTCTCTGCAAAACTGGGCTTTTAGTTTTTTTAAGCTCTGAAATGGAAAATTAGCCAGTGATGCCTTTGCCCTTGCTGCTGCAGGCATGGCAATGGATTTTCTTTCAGCCTACTCAGCTGGCCCTCTACAATCTACTGACACAGGCCAAGATCATAGCTTGCTGCACAATTCTTAAACTCCAGGAACATCAAATGTTCCTTGCTCACTCACCTCAGGATGGCACCTCTGAACACATGGGTCAGGTGACCTGCATTGGACAAGGGAAAATGAAGCAGATTCTTGGAGAAAACTGGAAAGAACCCAAGCATGGTTTTTAGGTCTTCCCAGAAGGTCTCCAGGTCTACATTTTCCTGCTTGACCCAGCAAACTGAGGAAATGACAGACTCTGCTGTCACAGACTTCCCATGGAGGGAACACAACCTCTGCAAGTTCCCTTGCAAATGCTGCCAGCAGAGCCCTGGCTACAGACACCTCCTTTTTACTGAACATGTTGACAGGAGCTTTACTCAAGTGGCATCCAAATGGTCTTTCTGTTTCAAATCAAGTCAGTCACTAAGAAAGAGCAGGAAGACGTGCAAAAGCCAGCTTAGGTTACACCCAGGGAAAGCCTCTACTTACATGCCAGGTTAGTCAGGTAAAGCAATTATTAAAAAGAATATTATTAAATTTTTAAAAATATATAATATAAAATATATATAAATACTAAAAAATATATTTAATTTTTTTTTTTTTAATGAGAAATAAGCAGAACCATAAACAGAGTAAACTGCAGCATGAGTTTCAGGTGCCACGGCAGCGGCCAAAGGGACCCGTTCCTTGGTTTGGGGACATGGCAACCAAGGCTTGGATCCACTGTAATGGTTGTTCGCCATGGAAACCTGGCCTGGGCCCCTAGTTCACGGCTGGTGTCAGTGCCCAGAGCTAGGATTGGATCCAGCCGCTTCCAGTCTCCTCTCTTAGATGGACCTTTGAAAATCTAGGAATCCTGGAGGGTTTGAGGATCCATGGTGGTTGTCTGTTGCCATTTCTCCACCTCATGACTCCACAGGAATTTCTCCAATGAAGAAATGAAGCTTTTGCCTGAGGCTCCCACTCTGCCCATGACAGGAACCCCTGGAGTGCCTGGGACATCCCGGCTCTTTGGCAGCCTGGGCACTCCTGGATGTCACCATGGAGCCCCCGTGAGTGCCTGTGACAGATGGGTGCCTTTGCAGCCCAAGGTGCCCTGGGATGTCCCCATGGAATGGCTGTGACTGCCTCTGAGCACAGGGCTCTTTAGCATCCCAGAAAGCCCTGGGAGGTCTCCATGCAGCCCCTGCCTCTGCCTGTGACATTCCAGCTCTGGAAAAGCCTGGACACTCTTGGAGTGTCCCTATGGAACCACTCTGAGGGGCTGAGACAACTCGGTTCCTTAGCTGGCAAACATCACCAGGGCCTGTTGCTATAGTCAGTTTCCATGGCAACCATCACCAGCCCCCTGTTGTTGTTTATCCAATCCAAATCTCTCCCGACTCAGCTCCAGCCCATCCCTCCAGTCCTGTCCCTGGGCACCAGAGGGAAGAGGTTCCCACAGCCCCAGCCAGGGACCCACTCCCAAGGCTGTTCCAGGGCAGCCAGGGCTGGCACCAGCTGGGATGCTTGGTTTCCATGCTCGGGCTGGGCTTTAGGAACAGGATTCCCAAATTTTGTGCTCCACTAAAACCATTCTGCTACCACCCGCTGCCCTCCAGCCTCCCACTAAATGTATAAAAGGCAAAGATCCAGGCAGGGATAAGAACAATTGACTGGGAACAGCAACAAGTTAAGCAACAAATAGGACCAGAAACAATATTAAGGAACATAACAATATTAAAGAACTATAATATAAAAAAATATAATACTATAACAATTAAAACCAACATAGGAGTAGAAGGGATAAGACAAACGATATAAAGGACAAATTAAACAAGAACAACTGGCTCTTCCAGGCCATGTATTTCCTCCTGCCTGGAAAGGACACCCTTCTCATGGGGAGAGAGAGTCCCTTTCCTGGCCCTGGTAATGACCTGAGGTGGGATCAAATACAATGATGGGGCCATGGCCAGACCTTCACATTCTTCAATCCCACCTCACATCATTGCCAGGAGCAGGAGAGGGACAGGTGTCCTCCCAAAATGAATCACAGGAAACTGTGGGTCGGCAGGGCTCTTCCCAATGTGCATCTTCTGATTGAGGTTGGAGATGCACATGAAGCCCTTCCCAGAGTTGGGGCACTCACAGGGCTTCCCCTACTGGTGGCTCCGTTGGTGTCGGGTCAAGTCAGAGCTGTGGGTGAAGCTCTTCCCACACTGGGGACACTCGTAGGGCCTCTCCCCAGTGTGGATGCACCGGTGCCCAATGAGGTGGGAGTTGTGCCTGAAGCCCTTCCCGCAGTCAGGGCATCAGAACGGCCTCTCCTCTGTGTGAATGCACTGGTGCACGAGGAGCTTGGAGCTGGTCAGAAACCTCTTCTCACACTGGGAACATCCGTAGGGCCTTTCTTCAGTGTGGAACATTTGGTGGATGATAAGGTGGGACCTCTGGTTGAAGCCTTCCTGCATTCCCCACATTTGTACGGCCTTTCCTCAGCGTGGATGTTCTGGTGGCGGATCAAGTGGGAACGCTGGCTGAAGCTCTTCCCACATTCCCCACACTCATATGGCCTCTCCCCTGTGTGGGTCCTGAGGTGGACAGTCAGGCTGGTTCTGTCTCTGATGCCCTGCCCACATTCCCCACACACGTAGGGCCGTTCCCCAGTGTGGATTCTCTGGTGGTGGATCAGGTTTGGAGTTGTTGCTAAAGCTCTTCCCACACTCCAAGCACTCATAGGACTGCTCCCTGTCATGAAGCTGCTCATGGGCCACCAGGTCTGAGCTCTGCCTTGATCTCCGGCCACGTTCCTGGCACAGGGCAGGTATTTCCACCTCTGAGCACCCTGGCATGGGTTTGGAGCCCCTCGTCCTGTGGGATCTCTGGGGCTTTTCCTCTCCATTGGATTCCTTTGCCAGGGAGCCACTCAAAATGTCGTCTTCCATGAGGTTCTGCTCTGGGGATTTTTCCTTCCTGGGCTCCATCCTCAGCTCCTTGTCTGGGGAGAAAGACAAGGAAAGGATGGAATTTCCTCTGTGCAAGAGGGAAGGGAAGGAGATCTCCCCAGGGAATCCCTGGCAGGACGGCGTCAGCAGCAGGGTTGTCCTGCAGCTGGGGCCATGCTGGGCTGGGAGATGGAGCAGGAGGATGGGGAAAAGGGGCAGTGACTTCCTCCTCACCTGCCTGGCTATCCCAGGGCATCTTCCTCTTCCTCACAGCTTCCACCTCCATCTGGACAAGGTTTGGGAATGGGAAATCCTGGTTTGGGGAAAAACAACAGATGAGCACATTGAGTTTGAAGGTTTGCCTGACCAAGTCCATCTCTAAAAGTCACCTGGAATCTGGGGTCCATGAAAACCTCCTAAACACCAATATTCTGCCTGAAAATGCCTTCAAGGAATTCCCCATCCCTGGTCTCTTCCATTTGGTTTTCAGGGTTCACCCCTTTCCCAGCTGCTGGGGTCATGCTTGTATTTAGGGTCCCCCATCTACTCAGTCCCAGCCCTCCCCAGGCTGCTGGGAGTCCCAGCAATTGGAAAAGTTCCCCCCTTATCCATCTCCCCATTTAGGGATGCAAGGGATTTTGGGGTCTCTGGGGTCCCTTCTCCCCTTTTTCTCGGCTGTGGAGTGCAGGGGTCAAGGAGTCCCCCCTGCTCCGCCAGGCTGCCTCTACCGTCAGCCACCACCAGGACCCTCAATGTCCCCCCAAGGGGAATTTTCCACTGATCTTTGAAGTTCTTCATTCTTCAAATATCCCTCCTAAGAAACCAAGCCCAGGGACCACCCAAGATATCTGGGCCAAGCTTTGTTTTGAAAGACAGGTGTCTGCTAAGGAAGGCAGGAGCCTCCCTTGAAATGGAAAATATAAACCCCCTCCCTCTGAATTATAATTTAGAAATGAATGGGCTCTCAACCAAAGATATGGGAATAGGAATAACAGTGCTTTAGTAGGAAAAGGAAAATAAAAATGCAGTAGTAAAAAAAATAAGCTGACAGAGTCAGAATACCTTATACCCAGTTAGGCAGGGTGTTGGTAGCAGTTCGATCAAATCGTGGCTGCAGTCCTCCTGGAGTCACAGATGTGGTTTTGTTGAAGCAATGATCCTGTAGAAGGGTGCAGTTTTCCTCTGAAGGTCCAGTGGTGGTGTAGATGGGTCGGGCCTTCCTCTGGGAATCCAGTGGAAACAGGCTGCTTCTGGTGTGTTAAATCTCAGAATTTATCCAGGCAACAATGCTTGGCTCCTCCCCTGGGTGGAGCATCTCACAATGGGATGATGGAATTTGATCAGTGATGCAGTGAGACTCAATGGCCCATTAACAGAAGATATCTCCCTGGAGGGAGTGTGGTGGTGGAAGAGATAAAGAACACTGCTCCACCTGGTTTGAACAGCTGACCCATTAACAGAAGATATCCCCCCAGAGTTGTGAGAAATGGGTCATGGAACAGTTCTAACTTGGGATCTGCTGTTGGTTTTGTTTTCAAACTGGCACACTGGGGAGAAGTGGACCATGCTGGGAACTGCTGTGAGCAGGTTGGAGTGACTGGTCTAAACTGTGGGCAACTGGGCATGACTGGGACCATGCTGGGAGAGACTGGCATCATACTGGGAGTGACTGGGACTAGACATGGGGAAACTGGAGCAAGTGGATGAAAGTGGGAGGAACCTGGACCATGCTGGGGGCAAACTGCATCATAATGGGGAATGACTGGCAGTGACTGGGCTCATAATGGGAATGCTGAGGAAACTGGAACCACGGGGGGGGGGCAACTGGGCTGAAACTGGGAGCAGCCACTTCTGTCACTGGGACCCTGAAACCCTATTCTTGGCTACCCCACCTCTCCCAGGCCCACCATTTTCTTTGACTATGGGAGCCCTGGACTCCTATTCCTGCCCTTCTCTGCACCCAGCCCCTCTTTCCCATATCACTGAGGACACTCAGGCCCCCTATTCCCAGCCATCCCGGGTTTTCACACCTTTTAAAAGAGATTGAGTACAATGGGGAACCATGGAGCTCCCTTTCCTAACTACAGGGACCCACTTAACCCCACCTATCCCACACCTACCCACCCCAGCCTCCCCTTTTCTTAATCCTGGAACCCCCAAACCCCCTTCCCTGCTCTCCCAGCTCTCCCCGTTCCCCCTTTCCTTCACCTGTGACCCCCCAGACCCCAAATCTCTGTGTCCTCCCAGTCTCTCCTCTCCTGCGGTCCCTGCCCGTGGCGCTGTCAGAGCCCGGCCCGGGGTTCCCCCAGTTCCTGTCCATGGGGTCCCTGGATGGGATCCCCTTCCAGCGCCGCCACAGCCAGCGGGGCCGGGCGGAGCCGCAGTCGCAGGGATGGCGGCCGAGCCGAGCCGGGATATTGGGATGGCCGGAGCCGGCACAAGGAGCGGCACCGGCACGGGGCCAGCAGGGAGCTGCAGATGCTGCAGGAGCGGCACAGCCAGAGCGGGGCTCAGGGCGGGGAGCCGGGGCTGGGGATCTGTGGGCTGCCATGGCACCTGTGGGACTGCAGTGGGGATCCGTGGGGCTGGGCCGGATCTGGGGCACTGGATGTGCATCCATGCTGATCCAAGGGGCTGGGATGAGGCTCTGTGGGTCTCCATCAGACTCTGGGGCTCCGTAGGGCTGGATGGGCTCCGTGGGGCTGGGACACAATTCCAAGAGGTCTCTGTGGGTCCAATCCCTCCCCAGGTCTCCACACTTTAAGGAGGTTTCCAGCTATGACCTCCTGTCCCATGGGAGCGTCCGTGGATCCGACTGGCTCGGCTCTGACAGGCGGGAATTCCTCTCCTTCCAGCTGGGATCTGGGATTCGTGGTGGCCGACGGCGCTGCCCAGGTCACCAAGAGGCGCTGGGAACAGGATGAGATGGAGGCTGAGGAATGAACAAATCCCCTGGGGCACACCTGCCTGGAATGTCTCTGGAAATATGTCAGACATGGGTGGGAGGCACTGGAGTGTAGAGGTGGGACGGTAGAATTCCCTTGGGAATGTGAAATTTGGAAATGTGGGATTTGGGATTTGGGAAAAAAATTTGGGAACATAGGAATTCCCATGGCACCTCTATGGATGGATCCCACTCCTGTCCCATTCCCATGGGATCCTCTAGATGGATCTCACTGCCATCCCATTCCCATGGAATTCCATGGGCAGACCTCACCCCTGTCCCATTGTCATGGAATTCCATTGATGCATCTCACCGTTATCCCATTCCAGAACCCCCTGATATCCATGTGTCTGGAAATATGGAACACGGGACCCTGACATTTTATTGCTTACATATGGATTCTACCCCAGCACCATCGGGATCAGCTGGATGAAGGGGGATGAAATCCGGGATCGTTCCCAGCAGCAACAGCACCTTCCACACCTGGGCCAGGATTGAGGCGCTGCCGGAGGAACGGGAGCAGCACCTGTGCCGGGTGAGCATCCCGGAATGCCAGGGCCCGGGATCTTCTCTGGGGTGAGGCTGGGAATGTGGAATGTGGGAATTGGGAATTTGGGAATGTGGAGTAGCAGGATGGGGGTTCCCCAACTCTCCTCACCATCCTGTGCTTCCCAGAGCCAGAATCCAGTGGGAATCTCACCCTGGTGGTTGCTGTGTCCTTCATCGCTGCCATCATCATCATTCTCCTCATCAGATTCGGTATCTGGAGGCTCCAATCTGGTCCCCCTCAAACCCAGCCTGGGGGTCTCCCTGTTCTCCTCTCCCTCCCAGACTGCTGGGGGTCCCCCCAAAACCCACCCACCCCTAAACTCTCCTGGGTCTGCACACGGGGACCATGTCCCGCCCCCAGGATGATGAGGGGTCCTGGGCTGAGCCCCCCACTCAGTTGAGGTGTGTGGAGGGAACTGGGGTCCTGGTGCTGGAAGTGGCTGCTCCCAGGATGAGCCCAC
>JAJEOU010000275.1:90625-108526 GCA_021534815.1 Acrocephalus arundinaceus
ACACAGACATTGCTGCTGCAGCTGCAGAGAAGGGAACAAAGGGGGATCTCTGCAGAAAACTTGGCTGCGAGATCCTTTATTTTGTTTTAAAGCCTCTGAGAGCACAGCCCCTCATTGCCACAGTCTGTGGCCACAGGATAGGGGGAGTGAAACCAAATGAGAAATGGCACAGACAATGACATTATCTTTTGGACTCTATTAAAGAAGTAAAACAAATATAACAGACCTCCAAAATGAAACAAACAAGAAGACTCAAAGATGACGTTTATTACAAGTGATTTGAAGAAACTGGCAAGCTGTTTAATGTTCCTGAAACCATCCCCGCATCAGTCTCCACAGTGCAGCCTTTAGCTCCTGGTTCCTCAGGCTGTAGATGAGGGGGTTCAGGACCGGAGGCACCACCAAGTACAGAATTGACAGGGCCAGATCCAGGAATGGGGAGGAGGTCGAGGGGGGCTTCAGGTGAGCAAACATGGCAGTGCTAAGGAAAAGGGAGACCACAGCCAGGTGAGGGAGGCAGGTGGAAAAGGCTTTGTGCCGTTCCTGCTCAGAGGGGATCCTCAGCACAGCCCTGAAGATCTGCACATAGGAGAAAACAATGAACACAAAACAACCAAATACCAAACAGGCACTTACAGCAATAATCCCAACTTCCCTGAGATAGGATTTGGAACAAGAGAGCTTGAGGATCTGAGGGATTTCACAGAAGAACTGGCCCAGGGCATTGCCATGGCAGAGGGGCAGGGAAAATGTATTGGCTGTGTGCATGAGAGCATTGAGAAAGGCACTGGCCCAGGCAGCTGCTGCCATGTGGGCACAAGCTCTGCTGCCCAGGAGGGTCCCATAGTGCAGGGGTTTGCAGATGGACACGTAGCGGTCATAGCACATGACGGTCAGCAAAGAAAGCTCAGTTGTTGAACAGAAAAAAAAAAAAAATACTTGAGCAGCACACCCTGAGTAGGAGATGTCCCTGGTGTCCCAGAGGGAATTGTGCATGGCTTTGGGGACAGTGGTGCAGATGCAGCCCAGGTCGGTGAGGGCCAGGTTGAGCAGGAAGAAGAACATGGGGCTGTGCAGGAGGTGGCCGCAGGCTACGGCGCTGATGATGAGGCCGTTGCCCAGGAGGGCAGCCAGGGAGATGCCCAGGAAGAGGCAGAAGTGCAGGAGCTGCAGCTGCCGCGTGTCTGCCAATGGCAGCAGGAGGAAGTGGTTGATGGAGCTGCTGTTGGACATTTGCTGTGGCTGGAGTTGCGGACCTGATCATGGATAAAGGACAGTGAAGAGTTAAAGGAGATACCTGTAACCAAAATCAAACCCCTATTGGCTTTGATCCTTTTGACCATCTCCCATTCTTCCCTCCTCTGTAACACACAGACACGTTGTTGTGTTTAAGTGTTCTGCGGTTTTCTTTTTAAGCTTCTCCCTTGTCTCTCCTGCTTGTCTTAGATATCAGTAACCCTCAGCATTTCTGCTGCTTTCTGGTAGACCAGAGTGAAGTCTCTGAGGAAAGATAATGAGTGGAGGCTGAGGAGAGATGATCTGTCACTTCATTCTGTTAAGAGTTTTTCTGGGCTTTCATTTTTCTCAAATGGAGAATGTTCACACTTACTTGTTTTCTTAAATATCACCTAATATTGCTGACAGAAGTGGATCCACCACAGCCCAGCACCAATTTTGCAGCCAAGGACTCATTTTGCTCATTTCACCAACCCAAAAGCATTTTCAGTTTCAGAACATCTCTGCCTTTCCCCGTGGGTCTTTCAGATAACACAAAGATGCTCCAGGAAAGGTTTGCATCCTGTATTGAAGTTCTCAGCTTGCACTGAAATCTCAGGGACACTCCCAACTGTCCTTAGGATGGCATTGGACTAAGGGAGATGCAGCTCCTGCCCGGGCTGCACTGACAGCATTGCCCACAGCCGGCCACTGGGGACAGCGTCACCCTGAGCCAGCTGTGCCCCCTGCCAGAGCCCCCCAGTGCCGGGCAGCTGCTCCCAGCCCTGTGCTCTGCAGAGGGAACTGGGCCTGGGGCTGCACAGCTGCCCCACGGCTCTGCTGCAGCTCTGCCTGCACAGGAGGGGCTGCACGCCTTGGAGCCCCGGCCCTGAGGGCAGAGGCTTGGCTGGGGGACAGGAGGGAGGGGGCTTGTTCAGAGGGAGGGGCTGCAATGCAGGGGCTCCTATGGAGATCTCTGAACTCTCCCTGCCACAACATTTCTGGCTTTTGTTTTCTCTCACTGCCTCATCTTCTCTCTGCTTCCTGGAGATTTTCCTCCTGCAGGTGTTTCCCTGTGCCTGAGCTCTCCCTGCCAGCACTCCCAGATCCCAAATCTCTGTGCACTCTCCTTGGCCCTACAGAACCCTGCCTGTTTGCAGGGCACTGGCTGGGGGCAAGTTCTGTTTACAGCTTGGAGAAAGGACAGCTCAGACTAAGCCTGGTCACTGAGAGCTGAGATGTCCCAGGGACTGGTGAATATTAGGGATAACTTTATCATTTGTTCTCCCTCTCTCCTTTTATCAAATACTAGGAAATAATAGATAATATTCAGATAATAGAAATTAGATAATAATAATAGTCTTAAGAAATAGTCTTAAGAATAGTCTTAAGAAATGTCCTCATTTTAAAATAATTCCTTGTCTTGAAAATATCTTGAGAGCAGGCAGAAGCTCAGTGTGTCAGAGTTCATGAGCATTTCACCTCCCCAGCACCAGAAATACTCAGAGAGTTGTACTCACAGAGTCTGTAGGCATTGGGATGTTGCAGCTTGAGGAGATCACTGCAGGAGCTGCAGCTGCATTGTCCTGCAGCCAGAGGTTCCTGTGCCAAGGGCTGGCAGTGATTCTCCCCCAGTCCCTTCTCAGCACCTTCCCAGCCCTGAGTGATTGAAGCTCTCTGTGCCTGTGTGCTGTGCCCGGGGTGGCTGCAGGCAGTGCCCCAGCCCTGCTGGGCTGGCAGAAAAGCTGCTCATCCAGAGAAATGTGTTTTTAAGCTCTTCTTGGTTACCAGGATCTCCCTCTGGATGATGAGCTCAGCCCAGCTCATCACCACAGACACAGCCCAAGGACTTTAATGACCCTCTCAGGGCTTTGTGCTGAGGCCCTGAACATCAGTCCCTGAGAGGGAGCTGAAGAAACCTCTCCAGAACTCCAAGGCAGAAGCCAACTCCAAAGTTTCTGGAAGTTTTAATGGGTCCCAGGGAGGGACACGACACAGAAAGTGTCCCCAGGCCCCAGGCAGAGCAGAGAACTGCAGGCAGTGGTGACAGGTGGGGACAAAGAGAAGCCAAGGCTTGGTGCCCTGGGCCACAGCAGCCTCTGTGCCACCAAGGACACTGAGGAGACCTCTTGTCCTGAGGCCCTGGAGCCTCCTGGCACAGCCCCAGCAAGGCTGGGCACTGTCAGCCCCTTGTGCTGCCCTCAGCATCCCCCTCCCATGCCAGTGGCCTCCAGGATGTGCTGGAAGGAGTCCCTGGGGAAGGAGCCTTGGTCAGCAATGGCCCTGGGGGGCTCCTTCATGCTGCCAGGGACTGCAGGTTTTTCCAAGGCCTTTGGGTTTGGCTTTTGCCTTGGAGTCTCTGAGAGGTTTGTGCAATCAGGGCCTGCAATTCTCTGCTTTAATGAGTCCCTTGAGAGGCTTTGTCAGTAACAACACTCAGTGGGGCTCATTATTGCTTCAAGGTACTTCAGTTATTTTAGGATACTTGGTGTTTCCTTTTCAAAATGACTCTAGGAAAAGTTTGTGCAATCATTGCCCCAACTATGTACTTTATCAGGTCCCATGGGATTCTTGGTCAGTAAAAATACTCAGTAGGGATCATTCATACTTCTGAGTACTCAGGGGTAATTTAAGTACTTCTGTTTTGTCACTGAGTCCCTGAGAGGTTTTTTGCAATTTTGGCCTCCAGTTCTCTCTTCCAAGGAGTCCATGAGGAGCCTGTGTTGGGCATGGACATCAGTGGGACCCATGAATGCTTTGAGACACTTTCGGGTTTTCTTCTGACTTTGATTCTGGAAAGGTTTGTGCAAACTCCTCTCAGGCCCTGAGGTTCCAGGGCTCAGCACCAAATGCACCACGGGGCTCATTAGGATCAAGCAAGTGCTGACAAACCATGGCTGTGCCTTGATTTCCCTCTGGAGTGGTTCAGTTAATTAGGAAGTCTTTTTTCCTAGAGTTGTGGAGAAATATTCCAAAAAGCTTTAAATAAATCCACATTTCTTTTTTCAATGGTGTATTTTTCTTCTTAGAGCAGAGGTGATTGCAGCATTTTGTGATTGATATTGATCGTGGGTCTCTCCTCAGGAGGTCTGGCCTGCTCAGAGAAGCTGTGCTTTGAGGTCTGACCAAGTGTGCACAACCTTGCTTCACATTCCCCAACCCCATCCTGTCTCTCCTCACTCTGTGGGACCTGCTTTGCTCAGAGAATTGGCTGCACTCAGGCAAAGAAGGGTTTTCTTTCTTTTTTAAGCAATCTAAAACTCCTGAGTTTCAGACAATCTCAAATGTTTTCCAAGCCCAAGGTGCCACCAAGGAGGTTCCCCTTCCCCAAGGCAGAACCATGCAAGGAATGTTTCAGACACACAGGAAGTTCTGCAATAAACACAAATCCAGAGTTGGCTGAAGGCAGAATTAGACCAACTGCTGAAGGACAGACAAGCTTTGAACTCCTTGCAGCTCAAAGCTCCAGCTGGATTGTTGGGAGGTGTGTGAATGAGGCAAGAGTGAGGGCAAGGGAAATGCAGAGAGCCCTGGAAGTGCTTCTGTGCAGCCAGGCTGTGGGGAAGGGCACTGCAGGCCTGGCCTGGGCCAGGAGTGAGGCTGGATCATCATGCCAAGCTGCCCTGGGCCATTGCAAAGGGCTGTGGCCATGGACACTGCACTGAGCCCACTGCTGGCTTTGGGTGCCAAGGCCAATCTGGTCAGTTCAAGTTTCCTTGGAAAGCAGCCCCAGGAGCCATTTCTGCAGCCAGGTTCCGTGGCCACTTGCAGGCAGAGCTGTTGCTGTCCTGGGCTGGTGCCATGGCAGCGGCCAAAGGAACCCGTTCCTTGGTTTGGGGACATGGCAACCAAGGCCTGGATCCACTGTGATGGTTGTTTGCCATGGAAACCTGGCCTGGGCCCCTAGTTCAGGGCTGGTGTCAGAGCCCAGAGCTAGGATTGGACCAAGCTGCTCCCAGTCTCCCCTCTTAGATGGAATTTTAGAAGTCTGGGCATCCGGGAGGGGTCTGAGGATCCATGGTGGCTGTTGGATGTCATTTCTCCACCTCATGACACAGCAGGAGTTTCTCCAATGAGGAAATCAAGCTTTTGCATGAAGCTCCCACTCTGCCCATGACAGGAACCCCTGGGAGTGTCTGGGACATCCTGACTCTTTGGCAGCCTGGGGACTGCTGGGATGTCACCGTGGAGCCCCCGTGAGTGCCTGTGACAGATGGGTGCCTTTGCAGCCCGAGGTGCCCTGGGATGTCCCCATGGAATGGCTGTGACTGCCTCTGAGCACAGGGCTCTTTAGCATGCCCAGAAAGCCCTGGGAGGTCTCCAGGATCCTCGAGTCCAACTCCTGGCCCTGCACAGGACACCCCAACAATGCCAGCCTGGGCCTGGCAGCGCTGTCCAAACGCTGCTGGAGCTCCCAGAGCCCTGGAGCTGGGACCCTTCCCTGGGAGCCTGTTCAGTGCCCCAGCAGCCTCTGGGGGAAAAACCTTTTCCTCAGATCCAACCCCAACCTGCCCCGACTCAGCTCCAGCCCTTCCCTCCAGTCCTGTCCCTGGGCACCAGAGGGAAGAGGTTCCCACAGCCCCAGCCAGGGTCCCGCTCCCAAGGCTGTTCCAGGGCAGCCAGGGCTGGCACCAGCTGGGATGCTCGGTTTCCATGGGCTGGACTTTAGGAATGGGATTCCCCAGTTTTGTGCTCCCACTAAAACCGTGCCATGCTCGCTGCCCTCCAGCCTCCCATTGAAAGTACAAAAAGCAAAGTTCCCAGGCTGGGATAAGAAAACAATTTATTTGGAACAGAAACAAGATAAGGAACAAAAAGGAACACAAACAATATTCATAACTAACAAGATAAAACTAATCATATAAAGGGAAAACTACAATAACATCAACTGGCTCGTCCCATCCTTCCTGGAAAGGACACCTTTAACCTTGGGGGAGAGATAAAGTCCCTTTCCTAGCCCTGGTAATGACCTGAGATGGGATCAAATACAATGATGGGGCCATGGCCAGACCCTCACATCCTAAAATCCTATCTCGCATCATTGCCAGGGGCAGGGAGAGGGACAGGAGTCCTCCCAAAATGAATCAAAGGGAACTGTGGGTCAGTAGGGCTCTTCTAAGTGTGCATCTTCGGATGAGGGATGAGGTTGGAGATGCATATGAAGCTCTTCCCAGAGTCGGGGCACTTGCAGGGCTTCCCTTACTGGTGACTCCGTTGGTGTCTGGTCAAGGCAGAGCTGTGGGTGAAGGTCTTCCCACACTGGGGACACTCGTAGGGCCTCTCCCCAGTGTGGATGCGCCGGTGCCTGATGAGGTGGGAGTTCTGCCTGAAGCCCTTCCCGCAGTCAGGGCAGCGGAAGGGCCTCTCCTCAGTGTGGATCATTTCGTGGATGATCAGCTGGGATCTCTGGGTGAAGCCCTTCCCGCATTCCCCACATTTGTACGGCCTTTCCTCAGCGTGGATTTTCTGGTGGCGGATCAAGTGGGAGCGCCTGCTGAAGCTCTTTCCACATTCCCCACACTCATAGAGTTTCTCTCCAGTGTGGGTCCTCTGGTGGACAGTGAGGTATGAGCTTTGGCTGAAGCTCATCCCACATTCCCCACATTCATACGGCCTCTCCCCAGTGTGGGTCCTGAGGTGGCGGATCAGGTGGGAGCTGCTGCTAAAGCTCTTCCCACACTCCAAGCACTCATAGGACTGCTCCCTGTCATGAAGCTGCTCATGGACCACCAGGTCTGAGCTCTGGCTCGATCTCTGGCCATGTTCCTGGCACATGGTGGGTCTTTCTTCCTCAGAGCAGCCTGAGATGGGTTTGGAGCCCCTCCTCCTGTGGGATCTCTGGGGCTTTTCCTCCCTTTTGGATTGCTGTGCCAGGGAGCCACTCAAAACGGCCTCTTCCATGAGGTTTTGCTCTGGTGATTTTTCCTCCCTGGTCTCCATCCTCAGCTCCTTCTCTGGAGGGGGAAAGGACAAGGAGAGGATGGAATTTCCTCCATGCCAGAGGAAAGGCACAGGAGATCCCCCCAGAGAATCCCTGTAGGAACAGCGTTGGCAGCGGGTTTTCCTGCACCTGGGGGCCATGCTGGGCTGGGAGATTGGGCAGGAGAGATGGGGAAATAGGGCAGTGACTTCCTCCTCACCTGCCTGGCTGTCCCAGGGCATCTTCTTTTTCCTCACAGCTTCCACCTTTATCTGGCCAAGGTTTGGGAATGGGAAATCCTGGTTTGGGAAAAACAACAGATGAGCACATTGAGTTTGAAGGTTTGCCTGACCAAGTCCATCTCTAAAAGTCACCTGGAATCTGGGGTCCATAAAAACCTCCCAAACACCAATATTCTGCCCTGAAAATGCCTCCAAGGAATTCCCGATCCCTGGTCTCTCCCCTTTGGTTTTCAGGGGTTCACCCCTTTCCCAGCTGCTGGGGGTCATGCTCGTATTGAGGGTCCCCAATCTACTCGGTCCCAGCCCTCCCCAGGCTGCTGGGAGTCCCAGGAATCGGAAAAATTCCCCCCTTATCCATCTCCCCATTTAGGGATGCAAGGGGATTTTGGAGTCTCTGGGGTCCCTTCTCCCCTCACTCTCAGCTGTGGGCTGCAGGGGGTCCAAGAAGTCCCCCATGCTCCTCCAGGCTGCCTCTACCGTCAGCCACCACCAGGACCCTCAATGTCCCCCCAAGGGGCATTTTCCACTGATCTTTGAAGTTCTTCATTCTTCAAATATCCCTCCTAAGAAACCAAGCCCAGGGACCCCCCATGATATCAGGGTGTAATTTGGTTTGGAAAGACAGGTGTCTGCTAAGGAAGGCAGGAGCCTCACTTGAAATGGAAAATATAAAACCCCTCCCTCTGAATTATAATTTTGAAATGAATGGGCTCTCAAGCAAAAATATGGGAATAGTAATAACAGTTCTTTAGTAAGTAAATAAAACTAAAAATGCAGTAGTAAAAAAAATAAGGTGACCGAGTAAGAATACCTGATACCCAGTTAGGCAGGGTGTTGGTAGCAGTCCAATCAAATCGTGGCTGCAGTCCTCCTGGAGTCACAGATGTGGTTTTGTTGAAGCAATGATCCTGTTGAAGGGTGTAGTTTTCCTCTGAAGGTCCAATGCTGGTGTAGATGGGTCTGGTGTTCCTCTGGGAATCCAGTGGAAACAGGCTGCTTCTGGTGTGTTAAATCTCAGGTTATATCCAGGTAGGAATGCTTGGCTCCTCCCCCTGGGTGGAGCATCTCACAATGGGATGATGGAATTTGATCAGTGATGCAGTGAGACTCAATGGCCCATTAAGATAAGATATCTTCCTGGAGGGAGTGTGGGTGGTGGAAGAGATAAAGAACACTGCCCCACCTGGTTTGAACAGCTGGCCCATTAATGGAAGATATTCCCCCAGAGTTGTGAGAAATGGGTCATGGAACAGTTCTTACTTGGGATCTCCTGTTGGTTTTGTGTTCAAACTGGCACACTGGGGAACAGTGGGACCATGCTGAGAACTGCAGTGAGCAGGTTGGAGTGACTGGTCTACACTGTGAGCAACTGGGCATGACTGGGACCGTGCTGGGAGAGACTGGCATCATACTGGGAGTGACTGGGACTAGACATGGGGAAACTGGGAGGAAGTGGATGAAAGTGGGAGCAACCTGGACAATGCTGGGGGCAAACTGCATCTTAATGGGGAATGACTGGCAGTGACTGGGCTCATAATGGGAATGCTGAGGAAACTGGAACCACATGGGAGGGGGCAACAAGGCTGATACTGGGAGCAGCCACTTCTGTCACTGGGACCCTGAAACCCTATTCTTGGCTACCCCACCTCTCCCAGGCCCACCATTTTCTTTGACTATGGGAGCCCTGGACTCCTATTCCTGCCTTTCTCTGCACCCAGCCCCTCCTTCCCATATCACTGAGGACACTCAGGCCCCCTATTCCCAGCCATCCCGGGTTTTCACACCTTTTAAAGAGATTGAGTACAATGGGGAACCATGAACCTCCCTTTCCTAACTACAGGGACCCACTTAACCCCACCTATCCCACACCTACCCACCCCCAGCCTCCCCTTTTCTTAATCCTGGAACCCCCAAACCCCCTTCCCTGCTCTCCCAGCTCTCCCTGTTACCCCCTTTCCTTCACCCGTGACCCTCCAGACCCCAAATTTCCGTGTCCCCCCAGTTCTCCTCTCCCTGCAGTCCCTGCCCGTGGCGCTGTCGGAGCCCGGCCCGGGGTTCCCCCAGTTCCTGTCCATGGGGTCCCTGGATGGGATCCCCTTCCAGCGCTGCCACAGCCAGCGGGGCCGGGCGGAGCCGCAGCCGCCGGGGATGGCGGCCGGAGCTGAGCCGGGATATTGGGATGGCCGGAGCCGGCACAAGGAGCGGCACCGGCACGGGGCCAGCAGGGAGCTGCAGATGCTGCAGGAGTGGCACAGCCAGAGCGGGGCTCAGGGCGGGGAGCTGGGGCTGGGGCATCTGTGGGGCTGCCATGGCACCTGTGGGACTGCAGTGGGGATCCGTGGGGCTGGGCTGGGATCTGGGGCGCTGGGATGTGCATTCATGCAGCTCCAAGGGGCTGGGATGAGGCTCTGTGGGTCTCCATCAGACTCTGGGGCTCCGTGGGGCTGGAATGTGGCTCCGTGGGGCTGGGAAAAATTCTGAGGGTCTCCGTGGGTCTAATCCCTCCCCAGGTCTCCACACCTGCAGGAGGTTTCCAGCTGTGTTCTCCTGTCCCACAGGGAGCGTCCGTGGATCCGATCAGTTCAGCTTGTGGGTGGGAATTCCTCTCCTTCCAGCTGGGATTAGGCGGATTCGTGGTGGCCGACGGCGCTGCCCAGGTCACCAAGAGGCGCTGGGAACAGGATAAGATGGAGGCTGAGGAATGAACAAATCCCCTGGGGCACACCTGCCTGGAATGTCTCTGGAAATATGTCAGATATGGGTGGGAAGTGCTGGAGAGTAAAGGTGGGGAAGGTAGAATTTCCATGGGAATGTGGGATTTGGATATGTGGGATTTGGGAGGGCAAAATTTGAGAACATGGGAATTCCCATGGGACCTCCATGGATGGATCCCACTGCTGTCCCATTCCCATGGGAATTCTGTAGATCGATTTCACTGCCATGCCATTCCCATGGAATTCCATGGGCAGATCTCATCCCCATCCCACTGCCATGGAAACTCCAATCCTCTTCCCCCCCAAACCCCTCCTGGGGGTTGCCCTGTTCTTTGCTGTCCTCACCCCCCACAAGACTCCTGAGGGCCCTTCAATGACCCACCCAGTCCCCCCAAATTCCTTTTGGGTCCCCCCTCATCCCCCCACAGGGATTGTTGGGAGTCCCCTGTGTCTCTTTCCTACGACTTTGGGGTCCCCCCTGACATTTCCATCTGCTGCAGGCAGGGGGGCACCAGCACTCGGCCCCTCCCCCGTTTCTGTCCCCCTGTGATGGTGGGGGTGGGGCCGAGTGCTGGTGCCCCCCTGCCTGCAGCAGATGCAGCAGTGAGGGGAGTTCAGGGGGTCCCTGAGCATTTGGTGTCCCCTGGGATTTGGGGTGACCCCTCAGTCCCCCAGGATCTCCCTGAACACACTGACACTGCCCGTGCACAGTGAGAAGGGTCAGACCTGGCACGGGGTCCCCAGCTCTGTCACCGGCATTGCCCAGATATCCCCAAAACTTCTTGGGAAAACCCAACCCCTCCCGGGATGCCTCAGCCTCCCCAGGATCCCAAAATCATCCCTGGGACCCTCGAAAAACTCCCCAAGAATGCAAAAAGCCATACAGACTCCCCCCCAAACCCTCTCAGGACATCAAAATTCACACAGGACCACCCAACACCCCTGTCAGACCCCCTTGAGAAGGTTCATATCTGTCACGGGGTCCCATGTGTTTCAGCAGCAGGTACCCAAAAAAAGCCTTGGGATCCCCCTGGGATCATCTATTCCCCCCCTTTAGGACCCCTTAAAAACCCTTGGGAACCTCCAAAATTGCACCATGACCCCAAAAACCCCCGGGATCTGCAAAACCCTCTCCAGGAACCCCTCATGCAAGTTTACACCCAACAGGGGGTTCACATCACCATCATCAGCATCGCCCAGGTACCCCTGAACCCTCCTGGGACTTACAAATCCCTCTTGGCACCCGCAAACCCTTTCTGGGAACCCCAAACCCTCCCAAGACCCCAAAACCCTACGTGGGACCCCAAAACACCCCCAGGGCTCTGTACTGGAATCAATGGGAGTGGTGTTGCTCTTTTAAGGGCAGTTATAGCAGGACCCAACAAGAGCGGGGGCTCTTAAAGCATCTTTCTTGGTTTTGAAAGAAAGTTGTCTGCCAGGGAGAGCTGGAGCTTCCCTTGGAATGGAGAATGTCACCCACCTCCCCTCCAAATTATTATAATTTTGCAATTAGGGACTTTCAGGCAAAGATATGGGAATAGGAATAACAGTTCTTTAATAGGGATAATAATAACAAAAAAAAACAACAACAAATACAAATGCAGTAGTACAAAGACAAGCAGGCAAGACTGAAGTCCTGGAAAAAAACTTGACAGAGTCAGGGATATGACCTGACACTCTGTTGGTCAGGGTGTTGGAAGCAGTCCAAATAAATCCTAGGTGAGGTTCTGTGGGGTACAAATAATGGAGTAGGAAAAGTCCAGTGGTGGAGAGATGGGTCTGGTCTTCCTCTGGTGGAAAAAAAACAGATGCCTGCTGTTCCTGTGTCTGTTTTTACCCAGGTAAGAAGAGTTGGCCCCCACACACTGGGTGGAGCATCTCACAATGTGATGATGTAATGTGTCATGTCCTTGATGAGCCTTAATGGCCCATCAGCAGAAGATATCTCCCTGGAGGATGGACAGGACGGGAAGGAGATAAGAAACACTGACACACCTGGTTTTAACAGCTGGCCCAGTATCAGAAGGCATCTGCCCCCCTCCCCCCTGGAGTTATAAGAGATAAGGAAATATCTGCTTTTACAACAGATGAAATTGAATACAAATCTCTTACTGTGTCAGGATTTTTTTCCAGGACTTCTGTTTTGGTTGCTTGCTTGTCTTTGTACTACTGCATTTGTATTTTGGGTGGGGTTTTTTGGTTTTGTGGTGTTGTTGGTTTTTTTTTTATTCCTGTTTAAGCACTGTTATTTCTATTCCCATATCTCTGCCTGAAAGCCCCTAATTGCAAAATTATAATAATTTGGAGTGGAGGGGGTGACATTCTCCATTCCAAGGGAAGCTCCAGCTCTCCCTGGCAGACAACTGTCTTTCAAAACCAAGACAGCTGCTTTAAGAGCCCCCGCTCTTGTTGGGTCCTGCTATAACTGCCCTTAAAAGAGCAACACCACTCCCGTTTATTCCCTGTCACAGAGCCCTTGGGTATTTGGGGGTCCAAGGTTGGTTTTGGTGGTCCTGGGAGGGTTTAGGGGTGCCTAGAGGGGTTTGTAGGTCCCAGAAGCGTTCAGGGGTACCTGGTGATGCTGATGATGGTGATGTGGACGCTGTGCTGGGAGTAAACATGCATGAGGGGTTCCTGGAGAGGGTTTTGCAGATCCCGGGGGTTTTTGGGGTCATGGTGCAATTTTGGAGGTTCCCAAGGGTTTTTCATGGATTCTAAAGGAGGGGAATATGTGATCCCAGGGGGATCCCAGGGCTTTTTTTGGGTACCTGCTCGTGACAGAGATGAGGACCCCGTGCCAGGTATGAACCTTCTCAAGGGGATGTGACAGGGGTGTTGGGAGGTCCTCTGGGAATTTTTATGTCCTGAGAGGGTTTGGGGAGGGAGTCTGTATGGCTTTTTGCATTCTTGGGGAGTTTTTTGACGGACCCAGGATGTTTTTGTAATCCTGGGGAGGTTGGGGTGTCCCAGAAAGATCTGAGGATCCCTGGGAGGTTTTGGGGATACCTGGGCCATGCTGGTGACAGAGCTGGGGACCCCGTGCTGGGTCTGACCCTTCTCACTGTGCATGGGCAGCATCAGCGTGTTCAGGAAGACCCTGGAGGCCTGAGGGGTCACCCCAAATCCCAGGGGACACCAAATGCTCAGGGACCCCCTGAACTCCCCTCACTGCTGCATCTGCTGCAGGCAGGGGGCACCAGCACTCGGCCCCACCCCCACCATCACAGGGGGACAGAAACAGGGGAGGGGCCGAGTGCGGGAGCCCCCCTGCCTGCCACAGATGAAAAGGTCAGGGGGACCCCAAAGTCATGGGAAAGGGACACAGGGGACTCCCAACAATCCCTGTGGGGGGATGAGGGGGGACCCAAAAGGAATTTGGGGGGACTGGGTGGGTCATTGAAGGGCCCTCAGAAGTCTTGTGGGGGGTGAGGACAGCAAAGAACAGGGCAACCCCCAGGAGGGGTTTGGGGGGAAGAGGATTGGAGTTTCCATGGCAGTGGGATGGGGATGAGATCTGCCCATGGAATTCCATGGGAATGGCATGGCAGTGAAATCCATCTAGAGAATTCCCATGGGAATGGACAGCAGTGGCATCCATCTATGGAGGCCTCATGGGAATTCCTATGTTCCCAAATTTTTTCCTCCCAAATCCCACATTTCCAAATCCCACATTCCCATGGGAATTCAACCCTCCCCACCTTTACTCTCCAGCACTTCCCACCCATATCTGACATATTTCTGGAAACATTCCAGGCAGGTGTGCCCCAGGGGATTTGTTCATTCCTCAGCCTCGATCTCATCCTGTTCCCAGCACCTCTTTGTGACCTGGGCAGCGCCGTCGGCCACCAGGAATCCCCCAGATCCCATCTGGAATGAGAGGAATTCCCGCCTGTCGAAGCCGAGCTGATCAGATCCACGGACACTCCCGTGGGACAGGAGGTCACAGCCAGAAACCTCCTTAAAGTGTGGAGACCTGGGAGGGATTGGACCCACGGAGACCCTTGGAATTGTGTCCCAGCCCCACGGAGCCCATTCCAGCCCTACGGAGCCCCAGAGTCTGATGGAGACCCACAGAGCCTCATCCCAGCCCCTTGGATCCGCATGGATGCACATCCCAGCGCCCCAGATCCCGGCCCAGCCCCATGGATTCCCACTGCAGTCCCACGGGTGCCATGGCAGCCCCACAGATCCCCCAGCCCCGGCTCCCCGCCCTGAGCCCCGCTCTGGCTGTGCCGCTCCTGCAGCATCTGCAGCTCCCTGCTGGCCCCGTGCCGGTGCCGCTCCTTGTGCCGGCTCTGGCCATCCCAATATCCCGGCTCGGCTCCGGCCGCCATCCCCGGCGGCTGCGGCTCCGCCCAGCCCCGCTGGCTGTGGCAGCGCTGGAAGGGGATCCCATCCAGGGACCCCATGGACAGGAACTGGGGGAACCCCGGGCCGGGCTCCGACAGTGCCACGGGCAGGGACCGCAGAGAGAGGAGAACTGGGGGGACACGGAGATTTTGTGGTCTGGAGGGTCACAGGTGAAGGAAAGGGGGAATGGGGAGAGCTGGGAGAGCAGGGAAGGGGGTTTTGGGGGTTCCAAGATTAGGAAAAGGGGACGGTAGGGGTGGGTAGATGTGGGATAGATGGGGTTAAAAGGCTCCAGTTTGTCAGGAAAGGGAGCTCCAAAGTTCCCCGGTGTCCCCATTCCCATCAAAAGCTGGGAAAATCCAGGATGGCTGGGAGGAGGGATCCCAAGTGTCCTCAGTGATATGGAAAGGAGGGGCTGGGTGCTGGAAAGGCAAGAGTCGGAGTCCAGGGCTCCCAGGGCCAAAGAAATTGGTGGGCCTGGGAGAGGTGGGGTGGCCAGGAAAAGGGTTTGGGGTCCCAGTGACAGAAGTGGCTGCTCCCAGTATCAGCCCAGTTGCCCCCGGTGTGGTTCCAGTTTCCTCGGCACTCCCATTATGAGCCCAGTCACTGCCAGTCTTCCCCATTATGATGCAGTTTGCCCCAGCATGGTCAGGTTCCTCCCACTTTCATCCACTTGCTCCCAGTTTCCCCATGTCTAGTCCCAGTCACTCCCAGTATGATGCCAGTCTCTCCAGCACGGTCCCAGTCGTGCCCAGTTGCCCACAGTGTAGACCAGTCACTTCCAACCTGCTCACAGCAGTTCCCAGCATGGTTCCACTTCTCCCCAGTGTGCCAGTTTGAAAACAAAACCAACAGCAGATCCCAAGTAAGAACTGTTCCATGACTCATTTCTCATAACTCTGGGGGGATATCTTCTGTTAATGGGCCAGCTGTTCAAACCACGTGGGGCAGTGTTCTTTATCTCTTCCACCACCCACACTCCCTCCAGGGAGATATCTTATCTTAATGGGCCATTGAGTCTCACTGCATCACTGATCAAATTCCATCATCCCATTGTGAGATGCTCCACCCAGAGGAGGAGCCAAGCATTCCTACCTGGATATAACCTGAGATTTAACACACCAGAAGCAGCCCTGTTTCCACTGGATTCCCAGAGGAACACCAGACCCATCTACACCACTGGACCTTCAGAGGAAAACTACACCCTTCTACAGGATCATTGCTTCAACAAAACCACATCTGTGACTCCAGGAGGACTGCAGCCACGATTTGATTGACTGCTACCAACACCCTGCCTAACCGGGTGTCAGGTTGTATTCTGACTCTGTCAGTGTTTCTTTTTTACTACTGCATTTTTAGTTTAATTTTCTTACTAAAGAACTGTTATTCCCATATCTTTGCATGAGAGCCCCTTATTTCAAAATTATAGGAGGGGGTTTATGTTTTCCATTTCAAGGGAGGCTCCTGCCTTCCTAGCAGACACCTGTCTTTCCAAACCAAGACAGGGAGCTTGACCCAGATATCTTGGGAGGTCCCTGAGTTGGGGTTTTCTTTGGGGGGGATTTTTGGAGAATGAAGAACTGCAAAGTTGAGTGGAAAATGCCCCTTGGGGGACATTGGGGTCCCTGTGGCAGCTGCCAGCAGAGGCACCTGGAGGAGCAGAGCCCTGTTCCCCAGGACCCCAAAGTGGGGAGCCCAGAGAGGGGGAGTGCACGTGATTTGTGGGACCTAAAGCCTAGAGGGCAGGGGGAATCCTTGGACCCCCTTGCACCCCAAAGCAGAGAATAGGGGAAGGGACCCCAAACCCAAAATCCCCAGCATCCTAAGTGAGAGGTGGAAAAGGGGGAACTTTTGTATTCCTGGGACTCCCCAGCCTGGGAGGGCAGGGACTGAGTAGATGAGGACCCCAGCAGCTGGGACAGGGGGATCCTGAACACCAAAGGGAGAGACCAGGGAGGGAACTCCTTGGAGGCATTTCAGGGCTGAATCTTGGTGTTTGGAGGTTTATATGGCCCAGATGTCTGGTGGCTTTAGAGATGGACTTGGGCAGGACTTAAACTCAATGTGCTATCCTTGTTTTTCCCCAAACCAGGATTTCCCATTCCCAAACCTTGGCAGATGGAGAAGGAGACTGCAAGGAAGAGGAAGATGCCCTGGGACAGCCAGGCAGGTGAGGAGGAAGTCACTGCCCCTTTCCCCTCTCTCCTGTCCATCTCCCAGCCCAGCATGGCCCCGGCTGCAGGAGGACAACCCACTGCCAGCACGTTCCTACAGGGATTCACTGGGGGATCTCCTTCCCCTTCCCTCTGCATGGAGGAAATTCCATCTCCTCTTTGTTCTTTCTCCCCCAGACAAGGAGCTGAGCATGGAGACCAAGGAGGGCAAATCCACAGAAGAACTCATGGAAGAGGCCGTTTTGAGTGGCTCCCTGGCACAGGATCCAACGAGGAGGAAAAGCCCCAGAGATCCACAGGAGGAGGGGCTCCAAACCCATCCCAGGCTCTCTGAGGAGGAAAGGACCCACCCTGTGCCAGGAACGTGGCCAGAGATCGAGCCAGAGCTCAGAGCTGGTGGTCCATGAGCAGCTTCATGACAGGGAGCAGTCCTATGAGTGCTTGGAGTGTGGGAAGAGCTTCAGCAACAACTCCACCTGATCCGCCACCAGAGGATCCACACTGGGGAACGGCCCTACGTGTGTGGGGAATGTGGGCAGGGCTGCACAGACAGCTCCAACCTGATGTCCACCTCAGGACCCACACTGGGGAGAGGCCCTATGAGTGTGGGGAATGTGGGAAAGCTTCAGAAGCTCCACTGATCCCCACCAGAACATCCACGCTGAGGAAAGGCCGTACAAATGTGGGGAATGGGAAGGGCTTCAACCAGAGTCCACTGATCATCCAAAATGATCCACACTGGGAGAGGCCCTATGATGTCCCAGTGTGGGAAGGGTTTCACCAGCTCAGATCTCCTCAAGCACGAGCGCATTCACACAGAGGAGAGGCCCTTCCGCTGCCCTGACTGCGGGAAGGGCTTCAGCAAACTCCCACCTCATCACCACCGGCGCATCCACACTGGGGAGAGGCCCTACGAGTGTCCCCAGTGTGGGAAGAGCTTCACCCACAGCTCTCCTGACCAGACACCAACGGAGTCACCAGTAAGGGAAGCCCTCAGAGTGCTGACTGTGGAAAGCTTCATGTGTTCTAACCTCATCCCATCAGAAGATGCACATTGGAAGAGCCCTACTGACCCACAGTTCCCTGTGATTCATTCTGGGAGGACACCTGTCCCTTTCCCTGCCTGGCAATGATGTGAGGTGGGATTTAAGATGTGAGGGTCTGGCCATGGCCCCATCATTTATTTGATCCCATCTCAGGTCATTACCAGGGCTAGGAAAGGGACTCTATCTCTCCCCAAGGTGAAGGGTGTCCTTTCCAGGCAGGATGGGAGAGCCAGTTGATGT
>JAJEOU010000275.1:108536-135131 GCA_021534815.1 Acrocephalus arundinaceus
GGCTTTAGGGGGACACCCTGACATTCAGGGGACCCCCCAACATTTGGGGGGCACTGAATCATGATTTTTAAAGTTAATATTTTAGCTGAGGGTTAGAAGCAATTCATACTGATGAGGATGTAAGTTAGATAAAGAAATGATAGGTTAATGATTATTAGATGCCTAAGCTAGATCTAATTGTTATATTGTTTGCCATTATGAGCTTGTTTATAGAAGGAAGTGGAGTAAGTGAATTGTTAGAAGAACAAATTGAAACCAGTAGAACAATGACCAGCACCTGGACTTTATATCAATCAATCACAAAGCAGGGGACCTTGGATCGTGCCAGAGGGTAACCGAGACCTGATGAAGACTCTCCTGACTTCATCCTTTGAGACCACTGACCCAATTCAAGAGAAGAATTGCACACACATGAAGGACTATAGCCTCATTTAATACAGAGCAGGGATGGAGGTGCTGGGGTTATGCACATGTATTGTATGTAAGATCTTGGGAAATAAATAGAGGGCAAAGAACCTTGTACAAGGCAGTCACACCTTTCAGAGACGACTCCCATGCCACCCGCTGGTGTTACTAAAAATACCACTTTCTAACTTTAACTAGTTAGAGAGTCTCTGTCCATGGTCACATCTGTTTTTGCCAATTAACACTAGAGATTGTCTGAAACATTGGAGATTAAGATTGCTAAAAAAGGAAGAAAACCCATCTTTGCCAGAGTGCAGCCAGTTCTCTGAGCAAAGCAGGTCCCAGGTGAGTGAGGAGAGACAGGATGGGGTTGGGGAATGTGGAGCAAGGTTGTCCACACTGGGTCAGACCTCAAGGCACAGCTTCTCTGAGCAGGCCAGACCTCCTGAGGAGAGATCCTGGGTCAATATCAATCACCGAATGCTGATATCACCTCTTGTGTAATAAGAATAGTCAAAAAATACAGTCTTTAAAATAGAAATACATATTTCTAAATAGTCTTTGAAATATTTCTCCATAACTGCAGCAGGAAATCTTCCTAATGAATGGCACCAGACCAGAGGGAAATCAAGGCACAGCCATGGTTTGTCAGGACATGCTTGATCCTAATGAGCCCCGTGGTGCATTTGGTGCTGAGCCCTGGAACCTCAGGGCCTGAGAGGAGATTGCACAAACCTTCCAGGAGTCAAAGTCAGAGGAAACACCCAAAGTTTCTCGAAGTATTAATGGGTCCCACTATGGTCAATCCCCAACAGAGGCTCCTCATGAGGTCTGTAGATGAGAGAACTGGAGGCCAGGATTGCACAAAAACTTCTCAGAGACTCAGTGTGGGATGGAAAATCCAAAGGAAAATTCAAAGTATCTTAAAAATCTTGAGTATCTCAAAGCATTACTGAGCCCCACTGTGTGTCAGTGCAAAGCTCTCAAAGGACTCATTAAAGCAGAGAATTGGAGTCCAGGATTGCACAGACACTTCGCAGAGACTGAGTGGCAAAAAGAAGTACTTAAACTAACCCTGAGTACCCTGAAGTATTATAAACCCCACTGAGTATTTTTACTAGTTAAGAATCCCAAGGGACTCATTAAAGCAGATAATTGGGGCCATGATTGCACAGACCTCTAAGGATCAGTGTCAAAAAAAAGTTCTGTAATAAACTTTGAGTACTCTGAATTATTAATGAGCCCCACTGAGTGTCTTTACTGACTAATAACCCCAAGGGACTTGTTAAAACAGATAATTGGGGGCCATGATTACACAAACTTTTCCTAGAGTCAGTTTTAAAAGAGAAACACCATAAAAGAACTGAAGTACCTTGAAGCATTAATGATCCCCACTGAGTGTTGTTACTGACAAAGCCTCTCAAGGGACTCATTAAAGCAGAGAATTGGAGGCCAGGATTGCACAAACCTCTCAGAGACTCCAAGGCAAAAGCCAAACCCAAAGTCCTTGGAAAAACCTGCAGACCCTGGCAGCATGAAGGAGCCCCCCAGGGCCATTGCTGACCAAGGCTCCTTCCCCAGGGACTCCTTCCAGCACATCCTGGAGGCCACTGGCATGGGAGGGGGATGCTGAGGGCAGGACAAGGGGCTGACAGTGCCCAGCCTTGCTGGGGCTGTGCCAGGAGGCCCCAGGGCCTCAGGACAAGGTCTCCTCAGTGTCCTTGGTGGCACAGAGGCTGCTGTGGCCCAGGGCACCAAGCTTGGCTTCTCTTTTCCCCCCTGTCATCACTGCCTGCAGTTCTCTGCTCTGCCTGGGGCCTGGGGACACTTTCTGTGTCGTGTCCCTCAGTGGGACCCATTAAAACTTCCAGAAACTTTGGAGTTGGCTTCTGACTTGGAGTTCTGGAGAGGTTTCTTCATCTCCCTCTCAGGGACTGATGTTCAGGGCCTCAGCACAAAGCCCTGAGAGGGTCATTAAAGACCTTGTGCTCTTTCTGTACTGAGCTCGGCTGAGCCATTGGCACTGAGGCAGCTACTGGCAAGCAAGAGGAGCTTAAAACCAAATTTGTCTTGATGAGCAAGCCTTTTGCAAGCCCAGCAGGGCTGGGGCACTGCCTGCAGCCACCCCAGGCACAGCACACAGGCACAGAGAGCTTCAATCACTCAGGGCTGGGAAGGTGCTGAGAAGGGACTGGGGGAGAATCACTGCCAGCCCTTGGCACAGGAACCTCTGGCTGCAGGACAATGCAGCTGCAGCTCCTGCAGTGATCTCCTCAAGCTGCAACATCCCAATGCCTACAGACTCTGTGAGTACATTCTCTGATGATCTCTTGTGTAGAGCAGCCAGGGGTGCCCAGGGCTGTGGTGCAGAGCAGGGTCCTGCAGCCCAGGGCGCTGTGCTGGCCCAGGGACTCTGCTGCCTGCCAGGGACAGCTCTCAGCCGGCCCGGGGAGCTGCTGCCAGCGCTGGGAGAAGCTGTGGGGGGGAAGGAGCCACCCTGAGCAGGGCAGCTGCTGCTGCTGCTGCTGCTGCTGCTGCTGCTGCTGCTGCTGCTGCTGAGAGGGGCTGTGTGGGGCAGGGCTGCTCCCAGCTCCACACCATCCTGGGCACAGCTGCGGAGGACACTTGCCAAAAGAAGGTAAGCCTGGCATTGCTGTAAAGATCAGGAGCTTTCTTGAGAGTGTTTTCAATTTCCTGCTTGGAGAAGGGTGGGAAATTTTTGGGTGATGACAACAAGTTTTTTGCTTTTTATATATTTTCATATATTTGTAGCTCTGTAACTACTTTTATATAATTATGAAACTATAATTCTTCATAACTCTATTCAACTACTAAAACATACTTATATATTTATAATCCCTAATTAACTCTAGTAAGTTTCCTGTCCTGTCTCTTAGATTTAGAGACCTAATTACATTAATACAATTAGCAGACCTAAATACATTCCTGAAATACTGTATTGTCTTATTATCAGGAAGTGGGCATACAGGAAGAACATTTTGGTTTTTAACCAGAGTGTGATCAGTCATAAAAAAAAAGTGGGGCAAAAAAGCCCTTGGACCAACTGCAGTGGGTTGACCCAGGCATGTGTAACTGGGACAACTGAATCTCTTATTGCATATTCCTGTTAAATATCCTAATTAAACAACCTTAATAAAATGTTGAAATCAGGGGCTGCATATGCCCCATCCCCTCTGGGACACCTGGAAGCTTCCAATAAAAGTCAGGTTCACACTTTCCTGTTCTAACACTTTAACAAGGGTTTTTTTCTCTTTTGATTATAGGCAACAGGAGGATGAGAGAAGCAGAGCAGGAATTGAAATCACAGAATCACAGAACATTCTGAGTTGAAAGGAACACAGGATCATCAAAGTAATGTTTCAACATTTACAGACCTCTCTGCCAGCTTCTCTGCCCTGCCCTGCCAGGCACAGCACCACCACATCTGCTCTTGTTTCTGCACTGCCCTGATCCTGTCCCTGTCATCTGGTGCTCTCAGGGAGGCTCTGGCCTTTGCAGCAGCTGAGTCAGGTACTGCCCTTGGCATTTCTGCCACGCAGCTGTGGCCATGGCAATGGGGTGTCCAAGCTTCCCTGGGCCCTGCGGGGCTGTGGGCAAAGCAGTCCATGGAAAGGGGAATGAGCTGAGCCCCTCCCTGAGATCCCATCATGGGCACACCCAGGGATCTCCTTGCTGTGTCCTTCCCAGCTCTGAGCTGCCCTCCTGGCTGCAAATCTGTGCCAGAGCCCCTGGAGTTCCCTGAATGTGCCACGGGGAAATGCAGAGGTGCCAGAGCTGAGGAAATGCTGCTGGGTTTGCCAAGGGAACCGGGAGTGTCCTTGGCAGAAGGGGCTGCTGAGACCTTGCCCAGAACCCTTTGGAGAGGGGGAGACATTGAGGGATCCCTGTGCTCTGGCAGGGTCTGGTTTATCCCAGGGTGACAGGGGAGTGTGATTGTGCTCTGATGCAGCCAAAGCTGCAAACCCAGGGCAGTTGGGAACAAGCCCATCCAGCCCCTCACCTTCCCTGAGCCACAGGGAGTCCTTTGCCTCTCCTATCTCTCAGTGGCAAACTGTGAGTGCAGCAGAAATGCTGGGGATTTCTGAACTCAGAGAAGCAAGGAATTATGTATGGGCAGGAAAATAATGGCAAAAATTCCTTCCTGCTCTCAATGTCCTTTACACCTGAGAGTGCAGATGGACACAAGCCTGTCTGCATTAGGAGTGATTCCCCTGACAAATCCTGAATATCCAGCCTTGTCCCTTTACCCCATGGCCACAAACCCAGGGCAGCAGGGCAGGGATGGCTCCTGGAGAGCCCCCCACACAGGCCTGGCTGCTCCTGGCACACTCAGACAGCACAACTGGAGCTCAGGCAGGGACCTGGGGGAAGGTTTTCCCAGAGCAGGAACAAGGGTGGGTGAGTCACAGCGGGACAGTCTGCAGGGAATGGCCCAGGTTTGGCTCAGAGCAGCCTCTGCTGACTTGTCCCTGTCCTTTCTCCATGAAACAGGTGCCCATGGCCAGTCAGAGAAAATGTCCAACAGCAGCTCCATCAGCCACTTCCTCCTGCTGGCATTGGCAGACACGCGGCAGCTGCAGCTCCTGCACTTCTGCCTCTTCCTAGGCATCTCCCTGGCTGCCCTCCTGGGCAACGGCCTCATCATCAGCGCCGTAGCCTGCGGCCACCTCCTGCACAGCCCCATGTTCTTCTTTTTGCTCAACCTGGCCCTCACCGACCTGGGCTGCATCTGCACCACTGTCCCCAAAGCCATGCACAATTTCCTCTGGGACACCACAACCATCTCCTATGCAGGATGTGCTGCACAGCTCTTTTTCTTTCTGTTCTTCACATCAGCAGAATACTACCTCCTGATCGTCATGTGCTATGACCGCTACGTGTCCATCTGCAAACTCCTGCACTACGGGACCCTCCTGGGCAGCAGAGCTTGTGCCCACATGGCAGCAGCTGCCTGGGCCACTGCCTTTCTCAATGCTCTCATGCACACAGCCAATACATTTTCCCTGCCCCTGTGCCATGGCAATGCCCTGGGACAGTTCTTCTGTGAAGTCCCCAGATCCTCAAACTGTCCTGCTCCAAATCCTATCTCAGCGAACTGAGGCTCATTGCTCTTAGTGCCTGTTTGATATCTGGCTGTTTCGTGTTGTTTTCTCTTATGTGCAGATCTTCAGGGTCGTGCTGAGGATCCCCTTTGAGCAGGGACGGCACAAAGCCTTTTCCACCTGCCTCCCTCACCTGGCCGTGGTCTCCCTGTTTATCAGCACTGGCATATTTGCCAACCTGAAGCCCCCCTCCATCTCCTCCCCATCCCTGGATCTGGCCCTGTCAGTTCTGTACTCAGTGGTACCTCCAGTCCTGAACCCCCTCATCGACAGCCTGAGGAACCAGGAGCTCCGGGCTGCAATGTGGAGACTGATGACTGGATGGTTAAGGAAACATTAAACTGCTGGCCAGTTTCTGCAAATCACTTGCAATAAAAGCCATATTTGATACTTCATGTTTGTAAATTTAGACGTTCTATTTCTTTGGGGTTTTTTTTTTTCTAAAATCTTTTTTACAAATAAATTTCATTGTTTGTGCCATTTCTCATTCTTCTTCTCTCCACCTTCCCTGCAGTCACAGACTGTGTCAATGAGGGGCTGCACTCTTGGTGGCTTTAAAGGAACTCAAGGATCTCCCAGCCAAGTTTTCTGCAGAAATCCCCCTTTGGTTCCCTTCTCTGCAGCTGCAGCAGCAATGTCTGTGTGCAGAGCTGGGGGCAGATCAGTGCTGGCACAGCAGCTGTGCCCAGCAGCAGCAGCAGCAGCAGCAGCCCTTGGTGTTGGCAGTGCTGCTGCCGTGGCCCTGCCCCGCTGCCCTGCTGGCCCTGGTGTTGCTGTAGGGCCTGAGTGCTCTCGGGGCCGGGCACAGTGCTGGGGGTGGCAGTGCCGGGGCTGCAGCAGGGACAGGCCATGGGCACTGCTGGGGCAGCACTGACACTTCAGGCCAGGGCCTGGGGGCTGCAGGCTCCTTGCCCAGGCTCTCTCCAGAACACTTTGCCCAGGCCAATGCTGAGCACAGAAAAGCCCTGGGAGCAGCCCCAGGCTGGCCGTGGGCAGGCTGGGGGCAAACAGCATGGCTGGGGCTCTTCAAGGTGCCTGGGGGCAGCTGGGATCCTACTATGATCACAGTTGGAGAGGCTGGGCCCATACTGTGGGAGACTGGGATCATACTGGATCATACTGGCAGCATCTGGGACTGCACTGAGGGTTACTTGGAGTGGCTGTGAGCAACTGGAATCAGGCTGGAAGCAACTGAGAACAACTGGGAGTGACTGGGAACATGCTGGGAACAACTGGGATACACTGGGAGAGACTGAAATCACACTGGGGGTTAATGGGAGCAGCTGTGCCCATGCTGGGCTCATACTGGGATCCTACTGGAACCAGATTGGGAATGATTTAAAAAGTGCTGGCTGTGACTGGAACCATGCTGGAGGTGACTGGGAGCAACTGGGCTCAAACTGGGAGTGACAGGCAGTCAGTAGAATAATACTGGGAGTGTGGGAACAACAGGTCAGGTGTGACGGACGGAGACAAGAGATCTCTGGAGTCAAACCTAGTTTTTAAGCATGCTGGTTATTGCATAGGGCGTGGGTGAAAGGGCCCTGCTACGAGCTGCCAGCTGCAGCTCGGAGTAGGTCTGAGAGAGTTAGAAGATAGTGAAGAAGAGAAGGAGCAAGAGAGGAGGAAGAAGAGAGAGAGAGCGATGTTCCCATTACAATACATTAAATCTTCTTCTTTACTGAATATTCTAATTTACACCACCCAATCTAGTACAAGATACAAATCCTATAACATTTACATACAGCCTATAGGAATCACTACATTACCATACAGTGTTACATTTTAAACTCTAAAAACTATTCTTTGGACCCCTCCTGCCGAGCTAGCAGGGTCTGCTCTGACCCTTAGACTTTCGGTGAGGAGAAGGGCATTGTTTCATAAAGGGGGATTTACTTTCAGCTGACCATACCATTGTTTTCCAGTTGTTCAGTAACTAAAGCTTGGCATCTTAGACATCGAAACTTGCCTTCAACTCTATTTCACTTGTATGTTTTATATTAACTACAAAGAAGTCATATTTATAAGGTTTTCCTGTTTCATCCTCCCCAACAGGGAGTATCTGGAAGTGACTGGGCTCATACTGGGGGTGACTGGGTCCTACTGGGTTCATCCTGGGAGCCACTGGGATTACAATGGGTGTGAACAGATCCTGACTGGGGGTTACTGGGAGGTACTCTTGGGAGGAAAATTTGGAACATTGGGAGCAGCTGGCATAAACAGAAAGGGACTGGGACCATGCTGAGGGGACTGAGACCACAAGTGGGGAAACTGGAGTCATTCTGGGATCAACTGGGACCACACTTTGGGCAACGGCCAGAAACTGGGATCGTGCTGGAGGCAACTGGGAGTAACTGGGAAAGACTGGGATCATTCTGACACCACCAGAACCTTACCAAGGAAACTGGGATACACTGGAAGTGCCTGTAACTGTACTGGGGACAATGGAACCACACTGAGAGGAACTGGGAACAACTGGAACTATTCTGGCAGCAGCTGGGATGACACTCAGGATGACTGGACTCCTACTGAGATTGACTGGGAGAGACTGTGCGCAACTGGAATCACACTGAAAGCAACTGGGAAGAACTGGCAGTGACTGGGAGCATGCTGGGAGTGACTGTGATATACTGGGGGAGACTGGGAGCCATGAGGATCATACTGGAGGCTACTGGGGTCATGCTGAAATTGACAGGGAGCAACTGGGATCACACTGGAGGCCACTGGCATCATAGTGGGAGTGACTGGCATCAGACTGGGATTAAAGTGGTGTGACTGGACCCTGACTGGGGGTTACTGGGAGCTCCCAGGCCCATGCTGAGAGCCTACTGGGGATACTGGGAGCAAATGGAAATGACAGGATGTATGCTGGTGACAACTGGGATGTACTGGCAGTGACTGGGATAAAACTGGGGGCAACTGAACCATGCTTGGGTAACTGGGGGGTCCTGGCAATGACTACGAGAATGTTCAGGACAACTGGAATATACTGGGAGTGTCTGAGATCATGCAGGTGGTGACTGGGATCACATTGGGAGTCACTGGGAATGTGCTGGGGGGAACTGTGGGAACTCACTGGGGGAAACTGGGGAGAAGTGTGAGTGACTGAGGCCCTTCTGGGAGAGACTGGCATCATACTGGGAATGACTGGGACTATACTGGGGACAAGTGGGAGAACTGGGAACACACTGGATAATAGTGGGTGCAACTGGGAAAACTGGGATTGTGCTGGGGCCAAATTGCATCATAATGGGGAATGACTGGGAGTGACTGGGCTCATACTGGGAGCAAGATGGATCCTCAAGGGAGTGAAGGGAAGTGACCAGGATCATTCTGGGAGTGACTGGGCTCATACTGGGAGTGCTGAGGAAACTGGAACCACACGGACAGAGCAAGTGGGCTCATCCTGGGAGCAGCCACTTCCAGTACCAGGACCCCAGTTCCCTCCACACCCTGGGCTGAGTGGGGGACTCAGCCCAGGACCCCTCATCATCCTGGGGGAGGGGACATGGTCCATGTGTGCAGACCCAGGAGGAGTTTAGGGGGGTGGGTGGGTCGTGGGGGTAACCCCAGCAGTCTTGGGAGGGAGAGGAGAACAGGGAGACCCCCAGGATGGGTTTGGGGGGAACCAGATTGGAGCCTCCAGATAACGAATCTGATGAGGAAAATGATGACGATGGCAGCGATGAAGGACACAGCAACCACCAGGGTGAGATTCCCACTGGATTCTGGCTCTGGGAAGCACAGGATGGTGAGGAGGGGAGGGGAACCCCCATCCTGCTGATCCACATTCCCAAATTCCCAATTCCCACGTTCCACATTCCCAGCCTCACCCCAGGAGAAGATCCTGGACTCTGGCATTCCAGTATGCTCCACCTGGCACCGGTGCTGCTCCCGCTCCTCCGGCAGCGCCTCAATCCTGGCCCAGGTGTGGAAGGAGCTGTTGCTGCTGGGAACTATCCCGGATTTCATCCCCCTTCATCCAGCTGATCCCGATGGTGCTGGGGTAGAATCCAGATGTGAGCAGGACAATGTCAGGATCTCGTGTTCCACTTTTCCAGGCACATGGACATCAGGGGGTTCTGGAATGGGATAGCTGTGAGATGCATCCATGGAAATCCATGGCAATGGGATGGAGATGAGATCTGCCCATGGAATTCCATGGGAAAGGCGTGGCAGTGAGATCCATCTACAGAATTCCCATGGGAATGGGACAGCAGTGGGATCCATCCATGGAGGTCCCATGGGAATTCCCACGTTCCCAAATTTTTTCCTCCCAAATCCCACATTTCCATATCCATCATTCCCATGGGAATTCTACCCTCCCCACCTTTACTCTCCAGCACTTCCCACCCACATCTGACATATTTCCAGATACATTCCAGGCAGGTGTGCCCCAGGGATTTGTTCATTCCTCAGCCTCCATCTCATCCTGTTCCCAGCGCCTCTTGGTGACCTGGGAAGTGCCATCGGCCACCAGGAATCCCCCAGATCCCAGCTGGAAGGAGAGGAATTCCTGCCCATCGGAGCCGAGCCGATCGGATCCACGGACGCTCCCATGGGACAGGAGATCACAGCTGGAAACCTCCTTAAAGTGTGGAGACCTGGGGAGGGATTGGTCCCACGGAGACCCTCAGAATTGTGTCCCAGACCCACAGAGCTGCATTCCAGCCCCACGGAGCCCCAGAGTCTGATGGAGACCCACAGAGCCTCATCCCAGCCCCTTGGATCCGCATGGATGCACATCCCAGTGCCCCAGATCCCGGCCCAGCCCCGCGGATCCCCAGTGCAGTCCCACAGGTGCCATGGCAGCCCCACAGATCCCCCAGCCCCGGCTCCCCGCCCTGAGCCCCGCTCTGGCTGTGCCGCTCCTGCAGCATCTGCAGCTCCCTGCTGGCCCCGTGCCGGTGCCGCTCCTTGTGCCGGCTCCGGCCATCCCAATATCCCGGCTCGGCTCCGGCCGCCATCCCCTGCGACTGCGGCTCCGCCCGGCCCCGCTGGCTGTGGCGGCGCTGGAAGGGGATCCCATCCAGGGACCCCATGGACAGGAACTGGGGGAACCCCGGGCCGGGCTCTGACAGCGCCACGGGCAGGGACCGCAGGGAGAGAAGACCTGGGGAACACGAAGATTTGGGGTCTGGGGAGTCACGGGTGAAGGAAAGGGGGAACAGGGAGAGCTGGGTAAGCAGGGAAGGGGGTTTGGGGGTTCCAGGGTTGAGAAAGGGGGAGGGTGGGGATGGGTAGATGTGGGATTGGTGTGATGTCCTTTCAGGCAGATTTGGGAGAAACCTCCTAAGGCGCCCTCCCTCCCCTCCCCCAACCGGTTTGGGAAAGACTTCCTCAGAGAGAAGTGGAAAGAAACCTGTTTATTAAACAGGCAAAGCACTCCCAGCACAATAAATTGAACAATACCCGATGACAGGAACTTTGTGCTGCTCTAGGGAGATGACAAATTACAGAACAGGTACCCCCCCCCGAAGACAGTTGCTGTGTTCTGTTGCTCAGTTCCTCAGGCACCAGGAGAAAAAGGAGTTGCTGCACAGAGCTGGTCTTCGTGGGGTGGGTCCCAGGTGGAAGCCCCCTGGCATTTCCCCCAGGTCCTCAGTCCAGAGAGATATAAAGAGTTGGGAAGAGAGGCAAAAAAAAAAAAAAAAAAAGGGGAAAAAAAAAAAAAAGAAAAAATACTTCAGCTAGCTACAAGACCTACAGCTAACTAACTAGCGACAGCTAACTAACTGGGAAAAAAAAGCAGAGCCTCTCTCTGTCTTGCCATGTGCTGAACTCCCCCACTTCAAGGCCACTCTGAGGAGCAAAGTTTTCCTGGGGAAAAAAACAAACCGCGCTTCCCTCTCCCCTTTGCTCTCAGACTCAATATTAAAGGTACAGGGTGTAATATCTGGCATCACCCAAAAGAGGACAGGGGATACAAACATTATAATGTCACCCTAGGACATGTGGTTAAGTGGGTCCCTGTAGTCAGGAAATGGAGCTCCAAGGCTGTCAGGTGTCCCCATTCCCATCAAAATGTGGGAAAACCCAGGATGGCTGGGAATAGGAGTCCCGAGTGTCCTCAGTGACTGGGAAGGATGGGCTGGGTGCTGGGAATGGCAGGAATAGTAGTCCAGGGGTCCCAGGGCCAAAGAAAATGGTGGGCCTGGGAGAGGTGAGGTGACCAGGAAAAGGGTTTGGGGGTCCCGGTGCCAAAAGTGGCTGCTCCCAGTATCAGCCCAGTTGCTCCCCCTGTGTGGTTCCAGTTTCCTCGGCACTCCCATTATGAGCCCAGTCACTGCCAGTACTTCCCCATTATGATGCAGTTTGCCCCCAGCATGGTCCAGGTTGCTCCCACTTTCATCCACTTGCTCCCAGTTGCCCCATGTCTAGTCCCAGTCACTCCCAGTATGATGCCAGTCTCTCCCAGCATGGTCCCAGTCATGCCCAGTTGCTCCCAGTGCAGACCAGTCACTCCAACCTGCTCACAGCAGTTCCCAGCGTGGTCCCCCTTCTCCCCATTGTGCCAGTTTGAAAACAAAACCAACAGGAGATCCCAAGTAAGAACTGTTCCATGACCCATTTCTCATAACTCTGGGGGGATATCTTCTGTTAATGGGCCAGCTGTTCAAACCAGGTGGGGCAGTGTTCTTTATCTCTTCCACCACCCACACTCCCTCCAGGGAGATATCTTCTCTTAATGGGCCATTGACTCTCACTGCACGACTGATAAAATTCCATCATCCCATTGTGAGATGCTCCACCCAGGGGGAGGAGCCAAGCATTCCTACCTGGATATAACCTGAGATTTAACACACCAGAAGCAGCCTGTTTCCACTGGATTCCCAGAGGAACACCAGACCCATCTTCACCACCACTGGACCTTCAGGAGAATCTACACCCTTCTACAGGATCATTGTTTCAACAAAACCACATCTGTGACTCCAGGAGGACTGCAGCCACGATTTGATTGCACTGCTACCAACACCCTGACTAACTGGGTATCAGGTTTTCTGACTCTGTCAGTGTTTTTTACTACTGCATTTTTAGTTTTATTTACTTACTAAAGAACTGTTATTCCTATATCTTTGGAATTAGAGCCCACTTATTTCAAAATTAAAGGAGGGGGTTTATGTTTTCCCTTTCAAGGGAGGCTCCTGCCTTCCTTAGCAGACACCTGTCTTACCAAACCAAGACAAGGAGCTTGACCCAGATATTCTGGGGGATCCCCGAGTTGGGTTTTCTTGGGGGGCATATTTGAAGAATGAAGAACTGCAAAGTTGAGTGGAAAATACCCCCTTGGGGGACATTGGGGGTCCCTGTGGCAACTGTCAGACGAGGCAACCTGGAGGAGCAGAGCCCTGTGTGCCCCAAGACCCCAAAGTGGGGAGCCCAGAGAGGGGGTAGTGCCGTGATTTGTGGGGGCCTCAACGTCCTGGAGATGGACAGGGGGGAATCCTTGGACCCCTTGCACCCCAAAACAGAGAAAACGGGAGAAGGTACCTCAGGGACACCAAAATCCCCAGCATCCCTAAGTTTGGAGGTGGAAAAGGGGGGAATTTTTTGTATTCCTGGGACTCCCAGCAGCCTGGGGAGGGCAGGGACTGAGTTGATGGGTGGCTCTCAATGCAAGGTGACCCCCAGCAGCTGGGACAGAGGGGACCCCTGAACACCAAAGGGGAGAGACCACGGATGGGGAACTCCTTGGAGGCATTTTCAGGGCAGAATATTGGTGTTTGGTAGGTTTATATGGGCCCCAGATGTCTGGTGGCTTCTAGAGATGGACTTGGGCAGAGCAACATTTACACTCAATGTGCTTATCTTTGTTTTCCCCCAAACCAGGATTTCCCATTCCCAAACCTTGGCCAGATGGAGGTGGAAGCTGTGAGGAAGAGGAAGATGAGCCGGGACAGCCAGGCAGGTGAGGAGAAAGTCACTGCCCCTTTTCCCCATCTCTCCTGCTCCATCTCCCAGCCCAGCATGGCCCCTGGCTGGAGAAGAACTCCACTGCCAGCACGGTTCCTACAGGGATTCACTGGGGGGATCTCCTTCCCCTTCCCTCTGGCATGGAGGAAATTCCATCTCCTCTTTGTTCTTTCTCCCCCAGAAAAGGAGCTGAGCATGGAGATCAAGGAGGGCAAATCCCCACAGAAGAACTTCATGGAAGAGGCCGTTTTGAGTGGCTCCCTGGCACAGGACTCCAATGGGGAGGAAAAGCCCCAGAGATCTCACAGGAGAAGGGGCTCCAAACCCATCCCAGGCTGCTCTGAGGAGGAAAGACCCACTGTGTGCCAGGAACGTGGCCAGAGATCGAGCCAGAGCTCAGACCTGGTCGTTCATGACCAGCTTCATGACAGGGAGCAGTCCTATGAGTGCTTGGAGTGTGGGAAGAGCTTTAGCAACAACTCCAACCTGATCCGCCACCTCAGGACCCACACTGGGGAGAGGCCCTATGAGTGTGGGGAATGTGGGAAAGGCTTCAGCAATAGATCACACTTGATCCACCACCAGAACATCCACGCTGAGTAAAGGCCGTACAAATGTGGGGAATGTGGGAAGGGCTTCAACAGGAGGTCCAAAATGATTATCCACCAAATGATCCACACTGGAGAGAGGCCCTATGGATGTCCCCAGTGTGGGAAGGGGTTTCAGACCAGCTCAGATCTCCTCATTCACGAGCGCATTCACACTGAGGAGAGGCCCTTCCGCTGCCCTGACTGCGGGAAGGGCTTCAGGCAGAACTCCCACCTTATTGGGCACCAGCGCATCCACACTGGGGAGAGGCCCTATGAGTGTCCCCAGTGTGGGAAGACCTTCACCCACAGCTCTGCCTTGACCAGACACCAACGGAGTCACCAGTAAGGGAAGCCCTGCGAGTTCCCCGAGTCTGGGAAGGGCTTCATGTGCATCTCCAACCTCATCCCCCATCAGAAGATGCACACTGGGAAGAGCCCTAGTGACCCACAGTTCCCTTTGATTCATTCTGGGAGGACACCTGTCCCTTTACCTGCCCCTGGCAATGATGTGAGATGGGATTTTAGGATGTGAGGTTCTGGCCATGGCCCCATCATTGTATTTGTTCCCATCTCAAGTCATTACTAGGGCTAGGAAAGGGACTCTATCTCTCCCCCAAGGTGAAGGGTGTCCTTTCCAGGCAGGATGGGACGAGCCAGTTGATGTTTTTTGTAGTTTTCCCTTTATATTGTTAGTTTTATCCCGTTTGTTATCAATATTGTTTCTGTTCCTGTTTGCTCCTTATCTTGTTTCTGTTCTCAATAAATTGTTCTTATCCCAGCCTGGAATCTTTGCTTTTTGTACTTTCAATGGGAGGCTGGAGGGCAGTGAGCAGTGACACAGTTTTAGTGGCAGCACAAAATTGGGGAATCCCATTCCCAAACCCCGGCCCATGGAAACTGAGCATCCCAGCTGGTTCCAGCCCTGGCTGCCCTGGAAAAGCCTTGGGAGCGCATCCCTGGCTGGGACTGTGGGAACCTCTTCCCTCTGGTACCCAGGGACAGGACTGGAGGGAAGGGCTGGAGCTGAGTCGGGGCAGGTTTGGGTTGGATGTGAGGAAAAGGTTTTTCCCCCAGAGGCTGCTGGGGCACTGAATAGGCTCCCAGGGAAGGGTCCCAGCTCCAGGGCTCTGGGAGCTCCAGCAGCGTTTGGACAGCGCTGCCAGGCCCAGGCTGGCATTGTTGAGGTGTCCTGTGCAGGGCCAGGAGTTGGACTCGAGGATCCTGGAGACCTCCCAGGGCTTTCTGGGCATGCTAAAGAGCCCTGTGCTCAGAGGCAGTCACAGCCATTCCATGGGGACATCCCAGGGCACCTTGGGCTGCAAAGGCACCCATCTGTCACAGGCACTCACGGGGGCTCCACGGTGACATCCCAGGAGTCCCCAGGCTGCCAAAGAGCCGGGATGTCCCAGACACTCCCAGGGGTTCTTGTCATGGGCAGAGTGGGAGCTTAAACAAAAGCTTGATTTCTTCATTGGAGAAACTTCTGCAGAGTCATGAGGTGGAGAAATTACATCCAACAGCCACCATGTGTCCTAAAACCTCGCCAGGATGCCTAGATTTAAAAAAATCTATCTAAGAGAAGAGACTGGGAGTGACTGCATCCAACTGCAGTCCCAGACTTCTGCAAAAGTTTACGTGTAAAAGATTTGGAGGTAGAATTGAACCGTAATGCAAGTTGTCCCACAGGGCTAACGATGGAATACCAGATATATTTCTATAAATACAGCTATGATTGATTTTGATAAAGATTAGGCAGAAAGATTTATTTACACCAAAGAGTAAAAAAAAAAACTTGTTTGCTCCACAATATAGGAGATACACAATTATAAGACTATAGTGCTCTAGGAAGCAATTCTGAAGTAAAACGGGTTTTGTTGGAGTTGTTTGCACCCGTTTCAGGCAGCAACTGCCTTTCCTCTGCCAGCACCAGGGCAGATCCCGCTGCAGAAAAAGCCCCAGGCCAGCCCCAAGACAGTGAAGGCCTCGGGCACAAGTGCAGAGTGCCGTGCTGGCAGCTGTGCCAGGGAGAGCCTGAGGCACCAAAGGCACCTTGGCAGCAGCAGCTGCTCCCAGGCCATGGCCACAAGCCTCCCTTGGCAGCCTGGCCTGGTGGCCAGCACTGCAGAGCTGCTGCTGCTGCTTCAGGGCTCCTTTCTGCCTGGGCTCTGCCCCAGCCCACAGAGTGTGACCTCAGCCCTGAGCCTGGCACAGCCGCTGCGCCTGAGCCCTGCAAAGCCTCAGGGTCACCTGGGCCAGCCTGGCTCTGTCAGCCCCTGGGGAAGGCAGGGCCAGCAAAGGCCAGAGAAGGGGCTGCCTTTGGCTGCTGCCTGTGGGCTCCAGCAGAGACAAGGAGGAGTCAAGGCAGTGCATGGAGTCCAGGGAGCAGCCCCTTCTCCCCATGCAATCCTGGAATGGTTTGCAAGGGAAGAGCTCTGCAGTGCTCATCTCCTCCAAAGCCCCACCATGAGCAGGGACATCTTTGAGCAGCTCAGGTTGTTCAGAGCCCTGTCCCAGCTGGACTGGAATGTTTCCAGGGATGGGGCATTGATCACCTCCCTGGGAAGCTGTCCCAGTGGATTACCAGCCTCTGATGCTGTGCTGGAGTCAAAGGGACAGCTCTGCCACCCCAGCACTGCTGCCAGGGGGACCCTGCTCCCAAGCAAAGTGATGGGAGCAGCAGCTTTGAGCTGTCTCCCTAAAGCACAATGTTGTTAGCAAGCACAGGCCAGAGACAAGAATGAGAAGGAAATCCTTCTGCTTGTTTAATCCACGAAGTTTAGTGGAGGAAAAAACTCCTGAAGGGACAAGAGAGACAGAACCCAGTACCTGAGGTAGAACAACTTTCAAACTGGGGAGGTCCAAGGGGTGGGAACCTGAATGCAGCCAAATCAGGGAAGAGAGTGGGAGGATCTCAACATGGGGTGACACAATCCAGCACCAATGGGGAGCACTGGGGGAGGAGGGAGGCTCAATGGCCCAATGGGGCGTCCTGCTTTGGGGGAATTCCAAGGAGGGGTTTAGGTGGGGGTTGGCCCATGGGGAAGACTGACAAGGAACAGTCTGGAAAAAGGGGCAGGTCCAGGGTAGATGGACAGCTCAGAGAAGGGCACAGCTTTAACTTAAACCATTAAGTTAAAAGGAACAGGGGAGTACAGCACTTATGATCATTAGTTATCATAGGAAACTTGAACGTACCACCACATACCTTGAAGCAATAATGGGCCCCACTGAGTGTTCTTATTGACAAAGAATCTCAAGGGACTAATTTCAGCAGAGAATTGGAGGCCAGGGTTGCACAAACCTCTCAGAGACTCCAAGGCAGAAGCAAAATCCAAAGTCCTTGGAAAAACCTGCAGTCCCTGACAGCACGAAGGAGCCCCCCAGGGCCATTGCTGACCAAGGCTCCTTCCCCAGGGACTGGTTTCAGCAGATCCCTGGTGCCAGGAGTGCAGGGAGGCAAAGGCTCCGTGCAGCAGCTCAGATGCTGAGCAAAGCCTGGGCTGGGTGGAGGCAGCAGAAAGGCCAAGGCCTGAGCCCCAGCCCTGGGGAAGGCAGATCCTGTCCCTCACCTGAGCCTTGCTCAGGGCTCTGCCTGGGCCACTGGGATGGGAGGGGGATGCTGAGGGCAGCAGAAGGGGCTGACAGTGCCCAGCCTTGCTGGGGCTGTGCCAGGAGGCCCCAGGGCCTCAGGACAAGGTGTCCCCTCCCAGCCCTTGGTGGCACAGAGGCTGCTGTGGCCCAGGACACCAGGACTTGGCTTCTCCTGGGCACTGCCAGCCCTGCCAGGGCCCTTGGCCATGTCCAGCACAGCTTGTCCTGCACTGTCCCACAGCTGCTGCTGTGTCCCTGCAGGCTGCACACTCCCATCCTGCTGCCCCCCTGGCTCTGCCCTGACATTCCCAGCCCTGCCCTGACCCCTGCCCAGGGCATGTCTGCCACCCCCTCAAACAATGGGCTGGGGGTGGGAAAGTGTTCCTGAGGGCACAGGGAGGGGACAGCTGGGCCGGACTGGCCCAAGGGATTTCCCATGCCTTGCGAGGTCATGGTCAGATATAAACTGAGGGAAAAGAAAGGGGATGGGGGTGGTTGTGAGGGCTGTGGATGTCTTTTATTAAGACATTTCTCAAAGCAAGCACAAAGTACATGTACTCAATCCTTTCCTGCCAGGAGCTGGATGGACGTTTTCTGCTGATGGGAAGTAGAGGATTGATCTCATTTATTATTTCTGTGCTTCCACATGTGGCCTTTGCATTTTGAGGCCCTTGCTGAGGAGGGTGGTCACAGCAGGGACACGCAGCAGGACAGTGACCAAGCTGCCACAGCACCCTGGCCTTGAACCCAGAGAAACGCTGGGAAGGGGAGTGTGGAGCTGGGAAGAGCAGATGTGGAAAGAGCCAGGGCCATTGTCCCTGTCTGTGCTGCCTCTGCTGGGAGCCTATTTCTTCAACATCTGCAAAAAAATAATTATTTAATTCAGATGCACAGGGAACAAAGCTTTTGAAAGTCATTGAGATACAGACCAATGGCAGATATTCATGTAGAAATGCTGTGAGTAATGATATTCCTGTGTGGAAAACATAACAGTAGGAATGTGGTAGAACAATGCAAAAATTTTTAAAAAAGGACAAAAAGACTGAGATTGAAATAAGTCATATTCAGATGGTTCTGCAGAAGAGAAGAGGCAGTTTATTGCTTCTGAAATCCAGTCAGCAGTTTTCTCATGGACTCCAAAAGTTCCTAATTCCTCAGGCTGTAGATGGGGGGGTTCAGTGCTGGAGGCACCACTGAGTACAGAACTGACAATGCGAGATCCAGGGATGGGGAAGAGATGGAGGGGATCTGCAGGTGGGCAAATAAACCACTGCTGACAAACAAGGACACCACATCCAGGTGAGGGAGACACGTGGAAAAGGCTTTGTGTCCCAGGAGGCCCCACATTTACAAAGCAGAGCCTTGCATCCATGGGATTCCATGTTGTCACAATGGTCTGCTGAGTTCCATGGGGCTGTGCTGGGTCACAGTGGACACAGAGTTCCACGTGCCCTGGCACTATCCAAGTGGCACCTGGCTTCCATGAAGCCCCGCTGTGTTTGCAGTTGGCACTTGGTTCCCCAAGATGTCACTGTGTCCCAGTGGTCTCCTGGGTGCCATGAGGCCCCGCTGTGTTGATGCCTTCAAGAACCTTGAAATAAAGTAACTCCCTTTGGAGATAATATTATAGAGGAGGAAATAGAAAGGCTGATCTTTCTTGGAGGCCTCCAAGGGGCAGATATGGAAAATGTCCACAAAACACCCACATCCCCCCACCCTGGGGTGAAAACAGATTTATATTTTTAGCAAACTTGCATAATTGATTAAAAAGATCACCAATTAGCAGAACAGGTGGTGAGGCATGACAAAGTTCTGTGGCATGAGTCACTCTATCCCTGTCTAGACACTTCAGGACAATAAGGAAGCAAAGCAACAACACAACAAACCAAATCCAGGCAATCAAACCAGAAATGAAACGAGAAGTGTCCTTGTGTGTGTATGAGACAAGTGAGGGCAAGGATAAAAGGAACACGGTCTTAAAGCTTAAGAGAGCTCAAACTTAAAAGGACTTAAATTCTACCTTAACTATTACTTACACCTTAAACTGCACAACTTAGCAAAAGAACAGGAAGTCAAAAGAAGAGAGCGAGAGAGAGACATCCACAGTCAGGGCCTTGGATCCAGTGCCACCTCAGCTGCTGTGAGCTCTGGGGCTGTGGGACGTGTCAGTGTCACACCTGTGTCACAGCCTTTACCTGCTCTGGTCCCTTTCACAGGTAGGGATTTTGGTGTACCAGGAGCTTTGCAGCCACTTTGGGGCTGGACCAGAGGCTGCAGTGGCTGGGGATGGGGCAGTGACCATACCAAAACCACCTCAGAAATGTGGGATGCACCAAAATCCCTTCAAGAACGTGGAATACCCAAAAACTCACTCAGAAACAGTTCCCTCTCCCTTCATCATTCCCCACTTTCAGATATCTCATTCCAGACTTCACCACACCCTCCCAATCCCCACCCAAACCTATGCCACCTCTCTTGGACATCAAGACCCCCTTCCCAAGCCCTATTTCCCCCATGCCACCCCTCCCAATCCACATCCCACCATCCCATCCCACCCAATGCCCATCTCACCCCTCCTGATTTGCAGCACACTTTGCCCAAATCCCTTCTAACCCCACTCCACCCTGAGGGGCTTTGCAATGGAGTCATTTTGGGGTGGGATTGAGCAGTTTTCAGTGGCACTGAGTGGTTTTGAGGTGACAGATGGAACACACTGGACGCTAGGGTCCGGTGAAGCCCGGCCAGCTCTGACTGCGGCCACGTGGTCAGGAGTGGCCGTGCTGGGGCTGCGAGCAGTCTCAGGAACGGGGCAGAGCAGAGCTGCCTTCTGCTCTCTGCGGGCCCTGGATATCGTCAGCATCTGGGTTCGAAGGGAGAGTCAGAGAAGGCTCTCTCTTGGAGATCTTCATTCTGCAAAGGCTGATGCAAGAGAGAGAGCCAACAGGGAAGGTTTGACATCATGGGAATGAGGTAACAGGTGGATCTGGGGAGTGATGGACAAGAGGGCAGGGGAGGGGAAAACCTGGGGTAAAACCAACCAAACCAAATATTGGGGAGATAACAGGAACTAACCAACAGGAGAATCACTTATCTACACTTATCAAATACATAATCATCTCTTTAAATGCCATGAAATGGAGACAACTACACCAAATATCCCCCAAACTCCGAAACCCTCCCAAGTATCTCCCGAATCCCAGATTCCCCCGAAAACAAAGTAAAAAGTGAGGCTTTAGATGCCCTTGATGAGTTTGTTGGTTTGTACCCATATTCTGTGTGCTTTAAAGGGATGAAGATAAATCAAAAGATATTTAGAGGCAAACTAAAAAAACCACGAGCCACTTCCAAGGGTTGATCATGGGAAATGTGCGTCACCAGGTCTCTTCCCAATGTGGATCCTTCTTTGCGGGTTGAAGTTAGAGCAGCGCACGAAGCTCTTCCCACAGTCTTGCAGGGCTTCCCTTACCAATGCCTCAGTTGATGTTGGGTCAAGTAAGAGCTGGCTGAGAAGCTCCTCCTACACTGGGGACACTCATAGGGCCTTTCCCCAGTGTGGATGCACCAGTGGGCGATGAGAGTGGAATTGTTCTTGAAAGCCTTCCCACAGTCGGGGCAGCGGAAGGGCCTCTCCTCTAAGTGAATCTGCTGGTGCACGAGGAGAGTGGAGCTGGTCTGAAACTTCTTCCGACACTCAGGACACTCATAGGGCCTCTCCCCTGCATGAATGCATCGGTGGGTCACAAGGTGGGAGCTGCAGCTGAAGCCTTTTCCACATTCCTCACACTCATAGGGCCATTCCCCAGTGTGGATCATCTGGTGGCAGATCAGGTTGTTGCTCTGGATGAAGCTCTTCCCAAACTCCAAACACTTGTTTCCCTCATCCCTCCACTGACAGGGAGTCTGTGGGACAAGGGAGCTCTGCTCTGGCTATGGAGGGAGGTCCAAGTGCAGCCACTAGAGGGGGAAGCCCAACTCATCAGGTTTGTGTCCTTTGAGGAACCAGGAACTGGTGAGACTTGGAGGCACAGAAAGGTTTCTCTTCATGACCAACAAAAAAAAGTGAACATGATCAAATTTAAAAAACAACAAAAGACTTCCCTCAGCACCTTGTGACATCCCAGCAATATCTGACATGTCCACCATCCACAAGAGAATTCCATAAAGGAAGAATTTTAGACAAAGACATAAGAAGAGGTGATATTAAAAAAAAAACCAAAAATACAACTAAGATGCTGATTAAAGAGTTATTTAGACTTGTGAAAGATTGGGCAACTCCCTGAAGCTCAAAGCATGATGCCACTCAAGGGATACACAATGGAATGACCAGACAAGAGATGCAGGATGAAAGTCTGGGAGCAACAGTAAAAACATAAATCCAGCTACTCTACATGAAGAGATGTTTCTAGACATGGCCATTTAAATAGGACCGGCTGAAACAACGGAAGGAAGAGGGTCATGAGAGATTAGACTGAATGTTGGTGAAAAAGGTAGAAGGGAAGGTCAGTATTTCTTGTCCTGCCAATAGCAGAAGAATCAAATAGATCCAGGAAATTCCTGTTCCTGGTGGAAAAAATTTGCAAATTCATAAAAGTACTTAAGTGACCCATATCCTAAAAATTTCCTTGCATATAATGAAACAAACAATATTAAAAACTGTGTCCATTTCCAGGGAGACATCAGCTGTGTGCCCATGAACAAGCAGTGCCACTTGTGCCATGAGGTACCATACTGGGACTGGCATCTCTCAGAGAGGAGCTGAGGGAGAGCAGAGCACCTTGCAAGCTGCAGGTCCCTGACATCCCCACAGGGCTCCTGTCCCATCAACATCTGCTCTGCTCCAGTCGGAAACAGAGACCAGCATGGTGCTGGGATCATCAGAGAACTGAGTTGTGTGCTGGAATTCAATCCCCTGCCCATCCCGCAGCAGCCCTTCCTTTCCCTCCTGCAGCCTTGGTCTCCAGCACAGCCATGGAGGCTCTTTGGGCTTTGGACTTTTCCTGCAGCCACCAAGGGCAGCTGAGCTGTGCCTTTGGCACAGTCAGGCCTGCCCAGCATTGCAGGCAATGCCCAGCAATTCCTTGTGTGTGCCTGGCCTTGCTGTCAGCCCCGGCAGCGGCTGTGTGGCCCCTTTGTGCGGCGCTGGCCCAGCCATGGTGCCACAGCCCCTGTGCAGGCCCAGGGCAGGACAGGAGCATTGCGGCTGGGAAGGGCCCCTGTGCCGTGGTGCCCACAGCAGCCTTGGGGCTCTGTGCCCCATGGCCTCCCTGCTGGGCAGCCTCTGCCAGCTCCTGCACAGTCCGGGGCACCTGTGGGCCTGCACAGACAGCCCTGCCCTGGGCTCTGCCGGGCTCTGGGCCAGCAGAGAGGCCACGCAGGGCTGGCCATGGCCGGCAACAGGCCCTGAGCCCCGCAGGAGGATGGAGCTGGGCCACAGCCAAAGTGCCCCGCAAACCTGGGCTGAGCAGCCAGGGCTGGCAAGGGCTGGGGACAGAGGCTGGTGCTGACAAATGTCCTGGGCCCCCTCCCTGCTCTGGCCATGCCACCAAGGGCACAGAGCAGCATCCACTCTGGGCCCCTTGCCTGTTTTCAATGCCTTCCCCAGGTGCTTGCCCTGTCCCACAAGACCTGGTCTGAGTCCTGCCCCTGCACGCTCACCCAGGCTTAGATGGACACTGATGCTTTCTCTGCCAGGCTCTCTCAGCCCAGCCCAGCTCCCTCCAAGCTCTGCCAGCTGCCCTGAGCTCTGGGCAGCACCAAGGGCCTCTCCCCAGCACAGCCCAGCCGCCTCTGGCCCCACAGCTCTGCTCAGGCCAGGCTGCTCTGGGCAGGGGCCCCACGGCCTCAGCCCCTGGCAAGGGCACAGCAACAGCTGCAGCTCAGACAGGACTCAGCCCCAGCCATGGGGAAGGAGCTGGGCCAAGGGAAAAGGAGGCTCCCTGTGTGCCCTGCTCCCCTGTGGCTGATGTGCTGAGAGCTCTGATGCCCCTGCTGCCATCCCATTTGCCCAGGCCAGCACAACAGCCGCGGCCTTGGGGCCCTCCAGAGCTGCTCCTGCTGCAGGCCCAGGGTCCATCCCAAAGCTGGGGCAGCAGAAAGCTGTGCCCATTTCTGTTCATTGCTGCTCTGATGAGGATGGATCCTCAGCCTCTTGGAGGTTGCTGATCAGTTTTACTTTTCTAGAGGCCTCTTGTTTCTTGAGCTCTTCAGTTCAGGAATTCAGTGAGAAAAGCTTATAAATATTTGTGCAAAACACCTGAAAAAGAAATGACCCTGGGAATAATTTAAATTTTCAATTTTTCTATGGGCAATTATATAGATTTCAGAAGTGTATTCAAAGTGGATATACTTTATTGAAAACAATGCAGAGAGAATGGTTTTGTCCAGCTTTCTTTTCTTGTTTAAAGATTGCTATCAGCAATGTCCAATTGATATTGACCCACACTACCTGCTAATGCAGTCTGAATAGATATGAAAATCAAGACACTTCATGGCTGACAATCAATCAGACTTTGTCCCACCCCCTCCCCACCATTTCCCTCATCCAACCCCCAGCACTCCAATGGATGAGGAATGGTTGTTGCCAGCAGGAGCAGGGCAGTGATTCTTCCCCTGTGCTCAGCAGTGCTTGGGCAGCATCTTTAGTGCTGTGTCCAGTTCTGGGCCCCCCAATTGAGGAAGGACATGGAGGGGCTGGAGGGCAACAGGGCTGCTGAGGGGTCTGGAACACAAGACCTGTGAGGAGCAGCTGAGGGAGCTGGGGGTGTTTATCCTGGAAAAGAAGAGGTTTAGGGGAGACAAATTAGTGTGAAGGCAAAAGTTTGACTTGATGATGTCCAAGGTCTTTTCCAACCTTGCTGATTCTGGGATTCTCTGCAACCACCCTTGCAGCTGTTGCAGAATGAGCCCTGGGCCTCCTCTTCAAGGGGTCCAGCAGCCCAGGTCCCTCAGCTTCTCCTCACAGCCCCCAAGCCCATCCTGTCAGACCTGCAGAGCCTCTGCAGCTCCTCCTCCTTGCCCACAACAGGGAGCCCCACAGCCAGACACACCAGCCCAGATGGGCCCCCCTGGCCTTGGGTGCCTCTGGCAAGGGAGCAGCACGAGGCACTGCAGGAGCCTGCAGACAATTCCTGAAGCACTTGGAGAATGATCCTGCTCCCCTAAGGGACGTTTCCATTGTGCCAAGTGAGGAACTGAAATGGGGAGTGGGGCCAGAGAGGAAAGGGCAACAGGGATGCGCTGATTGCAGGGGAGGGAACAGGGGTGGGCAAGAGGAAGAAATTTGTACCAAGAAGAGTAAAGAAGGCCAAGGTGGAGCAAAGGAAATGCTCAGGGCAGTTTGGGGGTGGCTTCCAGGCAGCCCTGGCTCTGAGAAACAACGTCTGCAGTGGCACAGGAAACTCCCAGCTGATGGGAACAAACTTTCTCTGTGACTTCAGTGGCCACCACAAACCTGAGAGGTTTCCCTGCTGTCCCCGAGCCCTTCCAGGCCCCAGGGGCTGATGGCATTTGTGCTCCCTCAGCTTCATCTCCCCACACCAACACCATGGGAGTGCTGACGCCTGCTCTGGGCAGTGCAAACAGGGGCTCCTGAGGCAGTGCTGCCGTGTCTGTACCTGCAAGGATGCAGCACCTGTGTGAGCTGGGGGAGAGGCCAGGGCTGCAGAGGGGGGATGTTGTTGGCAGGTGTATGAGGACGCTGTGGGACGCTGCCCTGGGGTGTCCAGCGCAGTGGGATGGATCAGCCCCTGCTCTCCTGCTCCTTCCCCTTGTCTCCCCCAGGCACCTTGCAGAGCCCCAGCCATGCTGTTTGCCCCCAGCCTGCCCACGGCCAGCCTGGGGCTGCTCCCGGGGCTTTTCTGTGCTCAGCATTGGCCTGGGCAAAGTGTTCTGGATAGAGCCTGGGCAAGGAGCCTGCAGCCCCCAGGGCCTGGCCTGAGGCGTCAGCGCTGCCCCAGCAGTGCCCATGGCCTGTCCCTGCTGCAGCCCCGGCACTGCCACCCCCAGCACTGTGCCCGGCCCCGAGAGCACTCAGGCCCTACAGCAACACCAGGGCCAGCAGGGCAGCGGGGCAGGGCCACGGCAGCAGCACTGGCAACACCAAGGGCTGCTGCTGCTGCTGCTGGGCACAGCTGCTGTGCCAGCACTGATCTGCCCCCAGCTCTGCACACAGACATTGCTGCTGCAGCTGCAGAGAAGGGAACCAAAGGGGGATCTCTGCAGAAAACTTGGCTGCGAGATCCTTTATTTTGTTTTAAAGCCTCTGAGAGCACAGCCCCTCATTGCCACAGTCTGTGGCCACAGGATAGGGGGAGTGAAACCAAATGAGAAATGGCACAGACAATGACATTATCTTTTGGACTCTATTAAAGAAGTAAAACAAATATAACAGACCTCCAAAATGAAACAAACAAGAAGACTCAAAGATGACGTTTATTACAAGTGATTTGAAGAAACTGGCAAGCTGTTTAATGTTCCTGAAACCATCCCCGCATCAGTCTCCACAGTGCAGCCTTTAGCTCCTGGTTCCTCAGGCTGTAGATGAGGGGGTTCAGGACCGGAGGCACCACCAAGTACAGAATTGACAGGGCAGATCCAGGAATGGGGGGAGGTGGAGGGGGGCTTCAGGTGAGCAAACATGCAGTGCTGAGGAACAGGGAGACCACGGCCAGGTGAGGGAGGCAGGTGGAAAAGGCTTTGTGCCGTCCTGCTCAGAGGGGATCCTCAGCACAGCCCTGAAGATCTGCACATAGGAGAAAACAATGAACACAAAACAACCAAATGCTAAACAGGCACTACAGCAATAACCCAATTCCCTGAGATGGATTTGAGCAGAGAGCTTGAGGATCTGAGGGATTTCACAGAAGAACTGGCCCAGGGCATTGCCATGGCACAGGGGCAGGGAAAATGTATTGGCTGTGTGCATGAGAGCTGTGAGCCTACCTTGTCATCGGTCATACTGTATCACATAAGGA
>JAJEOU010000275.1:135156-204355 GCA_021534815.1 Acrocephalus arundinaceus
AAGGCACTGAAGGCCCAGGCAATCTCTCTTGAACCAGACTGGGAGTGACTGGAAAGGGGCTGGCTGGTCCTGGAACTCTGCTGGAGGTGACTGGGAACAGCTGATCTCAAACTGGGAGTGACAGGCAGTCACTCAGGGCATGACAGGAATAATACTGGGAGTGTCTGGAAGTGACTGGGATCATACTGGGAGTGACTGGAACCAAACTGGGGTCACTGGGTCCTACTGGTTTCATGCTGGGAGCCACTGGGAATTCAATGGGTGTGAACAGATCCTGACTGGGGGTTACTGGGAGCTGCTGTTGGGAGGAAAATGTGGACACATTGGGAGCAACTGGGATCATCTGGAAGGCACTGGAACCATGCTGAGGGGACTAGGACCACAACTGGGGAATCTGGGATCATACTGGGAGCAATTGGGACCACACTTAAGGCAACTGCCAGAACCTGGGATCATGCTGGAGGCAACTGGGAGTAACTGGGAAAGATTGGGATCATTCTGAGGTAACCAGAACCTTACTGGGATATACTGGGATATACTGGCAGTGTCTCTAACCATACTGGGGATACAGGTACCACATTGGGAACAGCTGAGACCATGCTGGGGAAAACTGGTACTGCATATGACCATGCTGAGAGGGACTGGGACTATTCTAGGGACAACTGGGATCATACTGGGAGGAACTGGGAACAGTTGGAACTATTCTGGCAGCAACTGGGATCATAGTGGGATCCCAGTGGGAGCAGTTGGGTTCATGCTGATTGAGACTGGGGTCACACTGAGGGTGACTGGACTCCTACTGGGATTGACTGGGAGTGGCTGTGAGCACCTGGAATCACACTGAAAGCAACAGGGAAAACTGGGAATGACTGGGAGCATGCTGGGAGTTACTGGGATACACTGGGGGAGCCATGAGGATCATACTGGAGGCACTGGGGGTCATGCTGGAATTGACAGGGGAGAAACTGGGATCACACTGGGCATCATTTTGGGAGTGACTAGCATCAGACTGGGATTATAGTGGGGTGTTAATGGACCCTAACTGGGGGTTACTGGGAGCTAACCAGGCCCCATGCCGGGGAGCCAAATGTGCTCACAATGGGAGCAACTGGGAACAACTGGGAATGACAGGATGCATGCTGGTGACAGCTGGGATGTACTGGCAGTGACTGGGATTAAACTGGGGGCAACTGAACCATGCTGTGGTTACTGGGAGTGTCTGGCAATGACTCTGAGAGTGTTCAGGGCAACTGGGATATACTGGGAGTGCCTGAGACCATGCAAGTGGTGACTGGGACGACATTGGGAGTCAGGAGTCACTGGGAGTGTGCTGGGGTTAACTGTGGGAACTCACTGGGGGAAACTGGGGACAAGTGTGTGTGACTGGGGCCCTTCTGGGAGAGACTGGCATCATACTGGAATGACTGGGCCTATACTGGGGACAACTGGGACAACTGGGAACACACTGCATAATAATGGGTGCAACTGGGAACAACTGGGACTGTGCTGGGGCCAAATTGCATCATAATGGGGAATGACTGGGAGTGACTGGGCTCATACTGGGAGCAAGATGGATCCTCAAGGGAGTGAGGGGAAGTGACCAGGATCATTCTGGGAGTGACTGGGCTCATACTGGGAGTGCTGAGGAAACTGGAACCACACGGACAGAGCAAGTGGGCTCATCCTGGGAGCAGCCACTTCCAGCACCAGGACCCCAGTTCCCTCCACACCCTGGGTTGAGTGGGGGGCTCAGCCCAGGACCCCTCATCATCCTGGGGGAGGGGACATGGTCCCCGTGTGCAGACCCAGGAGGAGTTTAGGGGGGTGGGTGGGTCGTGGGGGGACCCCCAGCAGTCTTGGGAGGGAGAGGAGAACAGGGAGACCCCCAGGATGGGTTTGGGGGGAACCAGATTGGAGCTTCCAGATACCGAATCTGATGAGGAGAATGATAACGATGGCAGTGATGATGGACACAGCAACCACCAGGGTGAGATTCCCACTGGATTCCAGCTCTGGGAAGCACAGGATGGTGAGGAGAGGAGGGGAACTGCTGCTCCACATTCCCAAATTCCCAATTCCCACCTTCCACATTCCCTGCCTCACCCCAGGAGAAGATCCTGGGCTCTGGCATTCTGGGATGCTCCACCCGGCACCGGTGCTGCTCCTGCTCTCCAGCAGTGCCTCAATCCTGGCCCAGGTGTGGAAGGTGCTGTTGCTGCTGGGAACGATCCCGGATTTCATCCCCCTTCATCCAGCTGGTCCCAATGGTGCTGGGGTAGAATCCGTACGTGAGCAGGAAAACCTCAGGGTCCCGTGTTCCACTTTTCCAGACACATGGACATCAGGGGGTTCTGGAATGTGATAACTCTGAGATGCATCCATGGAAATCCATGGCAATGGGATGGGGGTGAGATCTGCCCATGGAATTCCATGGGAATGGGATGGCAGTGAGATCCATCTACAGAATTCCCATGGGAATGGGACAGCAGTGGGATCCTCCTATGGAGGTCCCGTGGGAATTCCCATGTTCCCAAATTTTGCCCTCCCAAATCCCACATTTCAAAATCCCACATTCCCAAATCCCACATTTCCTTAGGAATTCTACCTCCCCACCTTTATGCTTCAGTGCCTCCCACCCATATCTGACATATTTCCAGAGACATTCCAGGTGTGCCCCAGGGAATTTGTTCATTCCTCAGCCTTGATCTCATTTTGGTTTTGCTTCCAGCACCTCTTGGTGACCTGGGCAGCACAATCGGCCACCAGGAATGCCCTGGATCCCAGCTGGAAGGAGAGGAATTCCCACCCGTTGGAGCTGATCCGATCAGATCCATGGATGCTCCCATGGGACAGGAGGTCACAGCCGGAAACCTCCTGCAGCGTGTGGAGACCTGGGGAGGGACTGGACCCACGGAGACCCTTGGGATTTTGTCCCAGCCCCATGGAGCCCCATTCCAGCCCTACAGAGCCCCAGAGTCTGATGGAGACCCACAGATCCACATCCCATCTCAGGTAGGAGCCCCGAACAACGACGGGTCCTGGGCTGAGCCCCCCACTTAGGGGGGCTCTTGGGGCTTGGGGGTCCTGGGGTGAACTGGGGGACCCTCAGTGGGTCCCAGATCCCCCTGTGCCCCCTCTCCCACCCCTTTCCCATTATTCCTCCCAAAACCTCCACTGCCCCAGCTTGGTTTGGGAGTCACCCAGCCCTCTCCCATCTTGTCCCAGCAGGGAGGAGGAGGAGGGACAGAGTCAGAGGAGGAGCAGAAGGAGGAGGAGCTGGAGGAGGCCCCACGTGCTTTCACACCTGGCTCTATCTGCAGCTCCTTCAGAGATCTTGCAGATCTGAGACCATTGCCCCCATCCCGCAGGTGCCTGGAGAGGGGAAGGTCACCCCAAATATCCCGGGGGTCCCTGCCTTTGGGTTTTTATGGGGTGGATGTTTGGACCTTGCAGGGCTCCAAAGCTGAGCCACAGGTGCCCCTTGAGGGGACATCAGGGGGTCCCTGGGAGGTGTTTTTGGGGGGTCCCAGTGGCAGCAGAGCCCTGATGGGGTGCAGGGTCATGCGGGTCCCCCCACGGTGGAGGTTGGGCTTCCTGGGCTGGGCCCTCCGAGCTTTGCCGGGGCCACGTGGGGACCGCATGGGACCAGCAGGGGTGGGGGTACACCGGGTTTGGGGAGCCCCAGGAGAGCCGCGGCTTCCCTGAGTGGGACCCCCAAGAGAGGAGACCCCCAGAACCCCAGAGCAGGGACCCTGAGGTGGGGAGGCCCTGGGATTGCCAGAACCCCGGTGGGGATGCTGGGGCTGGAGGGGTGGGATGGCCAAGAAAGGAGTTTGGGGGTCCCAGTGCCAGAAGCCGTGGCTGGAGCAGCGGGTGCTGACAGTGCCCCAAGCCCCGGGGCTGGAGGGGTCCCTGGGCTGGGGGATGGCAGGGAGCTGCCCCTTGTTCTCCCTCTGCCTCCCGCAGAGGTGGGCTGGGCACAAGTTGGGCAGCACAGCAAACAGGGAGCCTGCCAGTCTCTTCCAGCCCTGTCTGCTCAGAGTTTGGGCCTTGGAGCTGCAGGTGGACAAAGGCAGCTGTCTCTGGTCCCTCTGTGTGTCCCCGTGTTCAGCAGTGCTGCTCCATCAGTCTGTGCCCTGAAATGGGGAAAAGCCTCAGCCCTGCAGGGCCAGGAGCTGCCGGGCTCTGCCTGAGCAGCTCAGCCAGCAGGAAGGGAGCTGCTCCACATGGGAACCAGCAGCAAAGGACACTTCTTTTTGATGGCATGTTTTCTGATTTAAGGAAAAAAAAAGGAAAAAGAAAAGAACCTCTATAAAACATGGAAGATAGAAACAAAACCCAAGTGTGAAGTGAAAAATCTTCTGTAAGTTTGAATTTAGAGGTAACTGATCTGTTGAAACACAGAACTCAGGTATTTACTTTATAAATGTGCTGATGGCATTGATGCATCTTACTGACCTCAGCAGCCTTTTCAAAAAGATCTTGGGGTTTCTTTCCAATATTGTTATTTTAAATTGTGGTGAAATTGGTGTGAAACAAGAGGAAATTGCTTTTTTCCCTGCCAGGTCCAAGCGGGACTTGGAATCTAAACTCTGTCACATCCCAAATCCTTTAGAAGATGCCCTTCCTTCTCTCCCTGTGATTGAGCTGCACATTCCCTCTGAAACTGTCAGGAGATTCTTAAAGATGCAAAATCCAACTTACAGCTTTCTGCTCTAGTTTGGAGGTGCAGAAGGGCAATTTTCCATCCATCAACTCCACACTGCACTGCCTCAGGAACAGAGCCCACTCACCAGGTTTTGCCCACTCATGGCACTTCTAGAGGAGGAAGAAAGTGCAATTGCACAATTCCAGCCAAAAAGAAATTAAGAGTTGAACAGACAAAACATCCTGTGGAGATCCAGGCATTCAACTGGGCCTGTGGAGTGCTTGGGTCCTTGCCAATTGGATGTTTTTCCCTAATTGCAATCTCTTGCCCTGCAGGAGAGTCTCACTCACCTGCAAAAGCAGAAAGCTCAGGCGCTGTGCTCGGAATGGGCTCATCTGATGCAAAGCTTTCAGAGTAATGTGAGGGCAGAGCGAGCCCAGCTGGGCCCGGGGCTGAGCCCAGCAGAGCCCTGGCAGAGCCCAGAGCAGCCTCAGCACCCACAGAGCCCAGCTGCAAGGAGAGAAACCAGAAACTGCCCGTGAGCTGAAGGCTCCTGTCCCCTTGTCCCAGCCACCCACGGTACCCAGGCCATGCTGGCCGTGCTCAGAGCTGGGCCCAAAGCTGCCCATCACTGCTGCCCTTGGGAGCAGAGCAGGAGGGCAGGACATGTGCCCAGCCTGCAGCCAGCCACGGCAGATCCAGCCCCTCAGCAGCTGCCCAGAGCCTAAAAGCAGCTTGGCAGCCAAGTGAAGAATTTGTTGCATCTGCCCCAGCAAAGAGGGGAACCTTTGGTGCCCCTCCAGGCCATGCCATGCCCAGATCTGGGAGCATCCCCCCAGCTGTGGACTCACCTGCAAATTGGGTGTGGAGCGTGCTTTTGTGGAAGGTGCCAGAATCGAAGTCCATCATCTTCAGCTGGCCAGGTGGAGGAAGATTGTCATCCTTGAGGTTGTCCTTGATGTCTCCAGCAGCAGCCCCACCTGGTACAGCTTCACCAGGGGCTCCTTATCCTTCCCCGGGGGCCAGACCAGGCTGTCAGTGTTCTGCCCAGGGCCCCAGCCATTGATGAACCAGATGAGCAAAACCAGGTGGGATGGTGGCCACCAGTGCTTGTCACACCAGGTCCCCAGCTCAGCTCAGCCCAAGAGCTGCGTGTTCCCTTCTGCTGACCACTACTAGGATCTACAGGCAGGACAAAAACCATTCTGGTTTGCTTTGCCACTGATTGCTAAGAGATGTGTGGAGCTGTTACCTGCCAGGCATCTGGATCCAACTGTGCACATGGATCTCTCCTATCCTCTAGGGCAGATCAACACCCTGCAGCCAAGGATCACTGAAAAGGTCTTTCAAGGATGGCCTCTCCAAGGGTTGCATGGACAAACATAATAACTTAATAACATCTTGGCACTCTGAAGAGAGAAGTCATAAATCACCAGTCAGCTGGAAATGTTGTTCCCCTGTTCCCGTTCCCAGGCCATGCTGGGTGTGCCCAGAGCTGTGCCCTAACTTCCCCATGGATTCCCTGTTTGGAGGAGAGCAGTAGGGCAGGACATGTGCCACCTCCACAGCAGCTGCCAGAGCAGGATGCTCAGGAGCCTGCTGCTGTCTCCCAGCACTGGCATTCCCCCCATGCCCAGAGATGAGGATCCCCCTTGAGAGAGCCATCGTGGGAACATGATCAACCCCCGGATGATCTCCTCGCCCCATCCTTAATGGGTGCTTCCCCATGACCAGCTGCTGCAGCAGGAGGCCCAGGGACCACATCAACTGCCTCACTGTGGTAGCATTGGTGGTGGATCCACTCTGGCAGGCTGTAGGACAGGTTTCCTATGGAACACAGACAGAGTTCATCAGGGGGATGCTGCTGCTCCCAGAGCCTGGCCCCAGCATCTCTGGGCATGTGGGGGCTGCCCCAGTGGCACGTGGGGTGACCCGCTGCCCTCTGCCAGCACCTGGCACTTGTTGGGTTGGAACTAACTCAGGGTTGGAAAAGAAGCCACTGGTGCTGGAAGAGGGCAGCAGAAGCCCTGGCAAGGCCCAACCATGACACACGAAAGAAAAACCCACCCGGTAGTGAGGAAAACCCACTCTCCTGCATGGCCCCCAAAAATGTTAATGAGCCAAGGGAAACAAGGTGAGCAGAGCAGTCCAAGTCCTTCCTCGCCTGCACACCAAACCCTCCTGGGCACGGGGTCAGACCCCCCTCTCTGCTACCCCCATGGAGGTTTTTGTTGGGCTGGCTGCCCCAGCTCCAGCCCCAACCCAGGACAGAGTGGGGGCTGAAGGCTGTCAGCATAGCTGGGAGCTGGCCCCCCTCACACCCCCACCCGAACCAGCTTAGCTCAAGCATTAATCCCATCCCAGCAGCAACAGGGGGAAGCCCCAGTGTTACACCCAGGCTGGACCATGAGATGCTCAGGAGCATCCCCTGCAAGGGCTCACCTGCAAATTTGGTGTAGGCTGTGTCATGCAGATAGGTGTCATATCCAAAGCTGATCAGTTTCAGCTGCCCGGGGGCCAGGTTGAGCAGGTTGTCCCTGGTTTGATGTCCCTGTGCAGGACCCCGCAGCTGGTGCAGTGCTGCACGGCCTCCAGCACCTGGTGGAACAGCCCCCACACCTCCTCCTCCGGCAGGAACCTCTGCTCCACCAGGAAACCAGAGAGGTCCTGGCACCACTCTGAATGCTCCAGCACCAACAAGAAACTGTTGGGGAGCTCAGCCCACTCCAGGAGCAGAATGACACCAGCACACCCAGTGGACACCTTGTCCAGCAGCATGATCTCCAGAGGTGTGCTGGTGCCCTTGGGCTGTGGGAGGACCACGATGCCGTCAGTGGGGCTGAGGCCATGCCAGGGGTCAGGAACCCTCACCCAGCCCAGGATGCTCTGCACCCTCCGACAGCCCCAATCCCACTCTCCCTGCAGGGCTCCTGGCGGCTCCCACCATGCAGGGCCCCGGCTCTTCGCTGCCTGTCATACCCCGGCGTCTCCTGCTAGTGGGGAGAGCCCCGCTCACTCACCAGTTTGCCCCAGTGCCAGATGCGATCCCGCAGCACCTTTTGATGGCCACATGTGAGCAAGGGGAGCAGCGGGCTGACCTCACCGCCCAACCCCCAGGCACCGGCTGCCTCCTCCTTCTCCTCTGGCCCCGCCGCTCACCGGGGCGCCGTACGAGAGCCGCGTCCCTGTGCAGAGGCTGCCGAAGCCACCGCGCCCCAGCAGGGAACCCACTTGGTATCACTCCTGCAGGGCCTCCTGTGCCTTCCCTGCCGGCGAGATGCAGCTGTCAGCACTCGGCCTGGAGCCAGGAATGGCCCCGACTGCCCCGGGCCGGGCATCCCCAGGTGTTCGCTCCTTGGAACGGGACAGCGGCGGCTCGGGGCCGGCGGCTGAGCTGCCGAGCGGCGGAGCTCGGGCCGGGGAAGGCGAAGGCGGTGAGGGCAGCCGTGCCGCGTGTGTCCTCCGCAGACCCTGGGAGGAGCCGGGGCCGAGACAGGCGCAGCCAAAGGGCGACGATGCTGCCCCAGCCCCAGGCACTGCTGCCCGCCCAGCAGCGCCACAGTCAGGACCGCGAGAGCCGGGCAGAGGCGAGACCGCGGCGGGACGCCCAGTGGCGGGGATGGGGCAGCCCCAACCAGGGCCGGGGGTGGGTCGGAGGAATGGCCAGGCCTGGCACAGGGAGAGAGGGAGACTGGGAGAGGAGAGGAGAGAGACAGCAGGAAATGGAGACTGGGAGAGGATGCAGGACTGCAGGAGAGGAAGCGGAGAAGCAAGAGAAAGTAGATAAAGTCACTTCTTTTGCTGCTGCCGCCGCTGCTGCCACTGCAGCTCAAGCGCTGGGGCTGTTTGTCCATGTGTCCGTGTGTCCGTGTTTCCGTGTTTCCGTGTGTCCGTGTGTCCGTTCCCCCCGTCTTCCACGGCTAAGCCCCACGTTTCCCTGGGGCAGCCCCTGAGTCTGTCCAAACACAGGAACTTTGCTGTGTTGAGCCAAGATCCAGAGTCTCAGCTCCTGCACTGTGGCACAGGAATCCCCTCGGTTGCTGCTGTGCATTGTCCCTGCTGAGGCTCAGACACTGTCAGGGCACATTCCCTGTCTGTGGGATTTGTACCCGACCCCAGCACTGCACTTGTGGCTCCAGCATTGCTTTTCAAAAAAACGGCAGAAGGCAAACTGTGTTTAACTCATCGTATTTCAGAGTGTCTAAAACTTGCCAAGTCTTGCATATTAGAGGTGAGATCCATTTGGAATTAATGGGATGGAGAAGTAGTGCAAGATGGAAAAGGGGAGGATAGAAATAAATGGAGAAAAACATCTTGATTTGTTTCTTTCCATTTTAATTTCGTTTTTTAAAAGCTGTTTCAGTTTTCCCAGAATCTTCTCCATAGTCCTGTCTGCTCTTTTCAAGAACATTTCCTGGAAAACAAGGTGCAGCTTCGGTCACAAAATGTGCCATCAAGTGCAGCTTCTCTTGGCTTTCCACACTGTGTGTGTAGCATGACTCTTGCAGCAAAGCAGGACAGATATTTGAAGAACTTTACAATTTGTTGTTTCTTTTCCTGTTGGGTTGGGAAGCTGTGCCGTTGGTGAGGTTTTCATTGTTACTGTTCTACCCTAAGAAAACATTATGGGGTACCAGGAATTGTTAGGGAATACAAGCCTGGCCAAGTGCAGAGAAAGACTCTGCAGAGGCTGCAGCCAGAAGTGGAGAATTGTGTGATAATCATTCCAACATCCTCGTGGACACCTGGAAAATGATCTAGAACATGAAAATGGGCTGAAAGAGGGAGTTTGTTTCTGTGTTCAGTTTAGATGATTCTACATCTCATGCATTGATCTAAATCAAGAGTACAATCAGTTCATGATAAGCACAAGAACAAGCTGAACTCCGAGGAGACGACTGAAAGAATCTGAAATGGAGAAATGCAGGGAAATGACTTGGTGAACTTTGTCTGTAAGAAAGGTCATTTTTTCTAATAATTTCTTATCCATTCCCTCTGCTGTTGTCTTTCTGAAAATCCCATTTTCATCCCAGATGCCTCATGAAATGAGAAGCTCAAGCTTGTGGAACAGCCTGAAAGATCCCCTGCTCCTCTGCAGGGACACTCAGGCTGAAACAGGACCCTGAGCTCTCTCTGGGGAAGCCTCCTCCAGGCTGGAATTTGTGCCAGGCTTGGAGAGGAGGAGGAGGAGGGGGAGAACAATGGGCGCTGTGTGGCAGGAGCAGGAGGTTTGGGCCACAGGACATTCCGCCTGTGCCGCTGCCCCGCAGTCGGCGGCTGTGCCCAGGGCTCTGGGCCTGGCTCCACGTGCGCTGAGCTCCTGACACTGCGGGAGCTCCCTGGGCTGGGCTCAGGTTCCTGCTGGGACTGGGCAGCAGGCTGGGCTCCAACTGGGATCAGCAGCTGCTGGAAATACCTCTGGGCATCTCCACTTTCTGCTGCTGCTCACAAGAAACAATGAAGCAAGTTGAGAAGTTCTTGTTTCTCTTTATCCTGCTGAATTTTTTTCATTTTATTTGACACTGCAGAGGCAATTTGTGCGATGGCCTCTTTCAGTTGATTCTATTTCAGCAGCTCCAGCAACAGGACTGAGTTTGAGTGCTGCAAAGGTGGCCTGTGTGGCTTTAATTCTCTTCAACTTTGTGCTCAGGGACTTATGAGTATTGGGAGATCTGCTACTCATGATGCCAGGGATTTCTGTCACAAAAGCACTCTTGGTAGCACTGATGAATAAAGGCAATTGGAGTTTTATGGATAAAATTCAAGTAGAAATCAGAGGAGGGGCAAGAGCAGCTATGATCTACAATTCTCAAGGCAGAGGCACCAGCAGCCTCCTGCTGTCACCTCAGGGTGAGTAAAACTGCTAAAAACAGCGCTGAAACCTGATCCTTTCTTTCTCTGGAGGCTGGGTCAGGGCAGCACAGCCGGGCCCTGAGGAATCAGGGCTGTTTGTGGATGATTGTTGCTCTACTCCAGAATTCAGCTGGAAAACCCCTTGGAAGCCGAGGCAGGAGCAGGTGGGAAGAGGCCGGCGCTGCTGCTGCTCCTGCCCGGGAGCCCCGGCTGGGCCGGGCCGGCGCCCACTGCGCTGCGGCTGCTGCTGCTGCCAGAGCCGGGCGGGACTCAGGGACAGGGAATGGACACGGGGGGACAGCAAAGGCCTGGGGGGCTGCAGGGATGTTCGTGCTTGGGCCAGTGCCAGCACAGAGCTTCAGCTGCAATTAACCCAGAGGGAAACGCTGGGGAAAGGCTCCATTTCAGCCTTTTTTTAGTCATGGCTGTGAAGGGACTGAAAAAAAAAGAGAACAAACCAGGCCTGACCCCTTCTCCTTGGGGAGGAGCACCACGCCCTGGGCTGAAGGGCTGTGAGGGATGTGCAGGGCTGTGAGGGGCCATGAGGGCCCACGAGGGGCTGAGAGAGGCTGTGAGGGGCCCTGAGGGGATATGAGGGGCCATGAGCTGTGAGGGTCCATGAGGGAGTTGTGGGGGCTGTGAGGGAATGTGAGGGGCCATGAAGGGCTGTGAGGGACCCAGAGGAGATGTGAGGGGAAATAAAGAGCCATGAAAGGCTGTGAGAGACCATGAGGGGCCATGAGATGTTCTATGGAGCCATGAAGGGCAGGGAAGGGCCATGAGGAGCCTCAGCCCTGGCAGGAGGGAGGTCCCACCGTGTCCCCAGGGCAGGGCAAGCATGTGGGGCTGTGAGTGCAGATGTGGCAGCAGAGAGGGCTTGGGCATCTCTGGGAGGGGGTGAGACCCTTCCCCAGCTCCAAACCACACCAAACCCACCATTAACAGCATTTTCCATCTTTAGAATCCACTAGCAACTTGGAATCCACTGTAGAGTTTAATCCTGGTGGGAAAAGCAAGGGAATTTTCCCAGTGAGTGACATCCAGCCATTGTAAGTAATGTCTCAGATTTTAAAGTCTTACCAATGAAAAGTAATACTAATAAATAATAATAACAAGAACAAGAAATAAACTCCAAAATCCCAACGCCCAGCACCACACCAGAATGACAAACCTCATTTTTCTTTACTATCACAAGGTTCATGTAAACAAATCCTTTTATCTTTCTCCATCTCACATCTTCCCCACCAGAAAAATGAGGCCGTTTGCAGGGTTTAATACAAGTTACCGCTGAGGGCTGGAGGGAAGAACGGGGAGACACTACCAATTTCCACATCAAACCCAGCAGGCCAGCTCCAAAGTGGAGAGGAAAAAATGGAATTGGGGCAGGGGCTGGTCAGATGTTCCTCTAAAGGATCACAAAATCATCTCCAAGTGAAGAGGAGGGGAAAATAAATCCCCATTTGGCCATCCCGAGTCTCCACAGGAGCAGAGCAGGGAGAACCGTGCAGTGGTGGTGTCACTTCTGAGGACGCCTGCCCTTCTTCCAGCCCTCTTGTGGCTCCTGTGCTGCACCCCTGTGGGCAGAGGGGCAGAGAGCCGGCCTGCTCCACAGGCTGTGGACATCCTTAAAATAATAAAGCAACAGAAACATCTTTCCAGGGTGTGAGCAGCTTCAGCTAAAAAACATGTTTTTGTTTGTAATAACAGATGAGTACTAAACAAATAAATGAAATAGATTTCATTTGTGATTCAAATGTGTTTTTCATCCTTTTCTAAGGTTATAGTCTCTTCCTCCAGGGTAATTTCCTTTACTCACCCACTTGCTAATAGTTAGAAGGAAATTAAGCACACCAGAAAAGGCAACAGCTCCTGTTTCAAAGGGAAGCAGCCACAACTCCAGGGAACCTGAATTGCCCCCAGGCAGGTGTGTGCATTTGAAGGGTGAGCAGATGTTGGGACAGAGATGTCCACAACTTCTAAGGCTGTGAGAAACCCACAAGTGGCAAAGTGTCATTGTGGGTCAACTCCTACTGAAATTCCATTCCCTCACACCTCAAAATGGGCAGGCAGGGCTGGGCTCTGGCAGGGTTCAGTTTTGGGTGCCTTGTGCTCCCTGGCAGGTAAGTGATCATATGAACTCTTGTACTGATTGATTTGGGTATGGCTGCTGAATGAGGAGGGGGAATCTTGGGAGGCAGGAAAGTCTCTTCCTCTCCTTTCTCCCTGCAGAACGGCCTCTTCAAAGAGAAATGCCTGTGCTGGGCTTACATGGGACCCCTTCCCTCAGCTCAGAGTCTGACCCACTGTGGGGTCTGTAGGAGCCAAACCCAGAGGGGTCCCAATACCAGCCTTGCCTTTCTCTGCCTACCTCCCCCTTACCTCAATTTGCAGACCCATCCCTTGCCTTGCCTATCCCTTCTTCCCCTGCCTGGCCTTGCCTACCTCTCACTTCTCTTCCCTTGCAGACCCTCCCTTTCTTTGCCCCCACTGATTTCCTTGTCTTGCCTATGCCCTTCTCTTCTTGCCTGGTCTACCCATACCTGGCCTGGCCTTGCCTTCCTCTCCCTTGCCTTGCCTGGCATAACCCTGCCTTGTTGTGCCTTGTACACACCTCGCTTGCCTTGCCTTGCCTTGCATTTCCTGGCCCTGCCTGCCCCTTGCTCACCTTTTCTTGCACTGCCTCCCTCTCCCTTGACTTCCCTTCCCCTCCCTTTCCATGCCTTGCCTTGCCTTGCCTGCCCCTTACTCCTACCCATGGGTAACTGTGAAAGTTGTGTTGTCTTGTCCCTGGAGTTCCTGATGGGATTGATGAGTTAGGATGGTGAACCAGCTGATGGGCTGTGTCCTGCTGCAAGATTTATCTCTGCTGTTGCTAAACTCCCTTTTTCCCTTGCTTGCCATCTAAGACATCTCCTTATTTAGCGATGTGTCTTTCTCATTGAGACTGTACAGATTCCAAGGAGTGTTTGGCCTTGAAGGAAAGTGTCTCCATTTGATTGTCTTCATTCAAACTGGGAACAAGACTCAGCTGTAGTCTTTTCCATGAAGTGATTTAGCTGTGCACATTGATCTCCATGCCACTCTTTTCTTCTTTGAGCTACCTAGTCCTTGAGGAATTGTGGCTGGTTATGAAATACATGGGCAGAGGCAGTTTAGAAGATGTTGTGGCTGAAGGAGAGATGGCAGCTGTCAGTCAAGTGGAGAGGGATCTCTCTGGTGCTTCCCATGCCATGGACAGGCTGGTCCAGGTAAACAGGTGATAAGAACAAAAAACTAACATATTTCTTTCCTAGACCAAGCCACTTACTCCTTGTCACCAAACTTGAGCTTTCAGCAACCCAAACTTCCCATTTCTTGCCTGGCAGTTTGTAGGATGATGGGGCTATGATCAGTGCATTTACCTGAGTGTCTCCTCAGTTGAATTCATTAGGTGCCTGCCTCTTATGAATCTCCAGTCCTGGTTCTTTCCAGATGAACACTAAGGAGAATCCTAGAATAGGTTGGGTTGGAAGGGACTGTTAAAGGTCATCTAGACCAAGTGCCCCACAGTAAATGGGAACATCTTCGAGTATATCTAGTTGCTCCAAGCCTCTTCCAACCTGAGCTCAGAAGTGTCCAGGGATGGGGAATCCACCACATCTCAAGGATATCTGTGCCCATGTTTTCCCAATCTCCTCTTAAACAGTTTCTTCCTTAGACCCAGTGTCAATCTCCCCTCTTTGAGTTTAAAGCCATTCCTTCTTGTCCCATTGCAACAGGCCCTGTTATAAAATCTGTGTGCCCAAGTTTCTGAGAAGCCCCCTTGAAGTGTTTGCAGGTGGCAATAAGCTCTCCCTGAGCCTTCTCTTCTCACACTGACCAAGCCCAGCTCCCTCAGCTGCCCTCAGAGGAGACATGTTCCACCCTCTGATCATTCCTGTAGCCCTGTTCTGTCCTTTGGGAGTCCATTCAGTTTTATGGGTGGCAAGAGAACTGCAGTAGAATGATACTGGGTACGGAGGCCTGAAATGGTGTTGGTGGGTGAGGAGCCCAATGAGCCCAGTCCCAGCAGGGTGCTCAGAGCCTGGGTTATGGGAATGAAGGAGCCATGGGGGACTCACTTTGAGCATCAGAGGGGCCCTGGCTTATCCCTCCTGCCCCACTCTTGCAGGTTTCTACAACCAGACCTCATTTTTCAAGATTTATGTTACTGAATCACAGGAGACAAAAGACAGCAGGACCCATCCATCCTGGCAGCATTCATCTTGGAAGAACCCTTGCATAGATGGAATTTTGAAAGTGGGATTCCAATTATGGCCACAGATGCCTGGATGAGAAGGGCAAGTCATGTCCACAGGAAGGAAAGCACAGAACCCCAGTGTTTCAGGGGCAGATGAGAGGTGGACCTCAAAAGACTAATGCCAGACTGATCTGTCTTTATGTCAGCATTCATCAGGAAGCAATCTTTGGATATACAGAATTTTGGATCTAGAATCCCAGTTTTGGCCATAGTCACTCTCAGTGTGGTACCAGTTACTCCCATTATGATTCCAGTTGTCCTCAGCATGGTCTCGTTTCCTCCCAGTGTAATGCCATTTGCATAGATCCAGTCACTCCCAGTATAATCCTACTCTGATGCCATCAGGATCCCAGTTACCCCCAGTATAGTCTCAGTTGCTCCCAGTCCCTCCCAGTCTGATCCCAGTTGCTCTCAGTGGCCCCTAGCATAGACCAGTCATTCCAAGTATGATCCCTATATGAGTCAATGATGATCCCAGTCTCCTCCAGCATGGTCCCAGTTGTTCCCATTGTAGACCCAGTCACTCCCAGTCACTCTCAGTGTGTTCCCAGTCACCCCCAGTATGGTCATAAACGCTGCCCTTATATCCCAGTTACCCTTGGCATACTCAGTTATACTCAGTCGCATCCACGTATCCCAGTATAGCTCCAGTTTCCACCAGTATGATCCCAGTCATTCTCAGTCAATCCCAGTTGCTCCCACTCTGATCCCTGTTCTCCAGTTCTGGTTCCGCTGGGTCCCAGTGTGCTCTGATCCTGCTCTCAGTGGGTACCAGTTCTGGGCCTGGTGTATGCCAGTGTATCGTGGTGTATCCTGGGGTATCCCTGTGTATGGCGGTGTCCCAGTCCATCCCAGTCCCTTCCCAGTCCCTTCCCAGTCCCTTTCCCGGATCCTGCCCTTCCCGCCCCCAGAACTGAGGGGAGCTTTCCTCGTCACTGAGGAAACCTAGAACCTCTATTCCCAGCCATCCCCGGTTGTCCCACCTTTTGATGGGAATGGGGACAAGGGACAATTTTTGCTCCCTTTCCTGGGTATTGGAATGCCCTTGACCCCACCCATCTGACATCTATCCACCCCCACCCTCCCCTTTTCTCAATCCTGGAATCCCCAAACCCCCTTCCCTGCTCTCCCAGCACTCCCTGTTGGCCCTTTCCTTCACCCACGGCCCCCCAGACCCCAAATCTCCGTGTCCCCCCAGTTCTCCTCTCCCTGCAGTCCCTGCCCGTGGCCCTGTCGGAGCCCGGCCCGGGGTTCCCCCAGTTCCTGTCCATGGGGTCCCTGGATGGGATCCCCTTCCAGCGCCGCCACAGCCAGCGGGGCCGGGCGGAGCCGCAGCCGCCGGGGATGGCGGCCGGAGCCGAGCCGGGATATTGGGATGGCCGGAGCCGGCACAAGGAGCGACACTGGCACGGGGCCAGCAGGGAGCTGCAGATGCTGCAGGAGTGGCACAGCCAGAGCAGGGCTCAGGGCGGGGATCCGGGGCTGGGGGATCTGTGGGGCTGCCATGGCACCTGTGGGACTGCACTGGGGATCCGTGGGGCTGGGCCGGGATCTGGGGCGCTGGGATGTGCATCCATGCGGATCCAAGGGGCTGGGATGAGGCTCTGTGGGTCTCCATCAGACTCTGGAGCTCCGTGGGGCTGGAATGGGGCTCCGTGGGGCTGGGACACAATTCTGAGGGTCTTCATGGGTCCAATCCCTCCCCAGGTCTCCACACACTGCAGGAGGTTTCCGGCTGTGACCTCCTGTCCCACGGGAGCGGCTGCAGATCAGATCAGCTCAGCTTATGGGCAGGAATTCCTCTCCTTCCAGCTGGGATTAGGCGGATTAGTGGTGGCCGATGGCGCTGCCCTGGTCACCAATAGGCACTGGGAACAGGATGAGATGGAGGCTGAGGAATTAACAAATCCCCTGGGGCACACCTGCCTGGAATGTCTCTGGGAATATGTCAGATATGGGTGGGAAGTGCTGGAGAGTAAAGGTGTGGAGGGTAGAATTCCCATGGGAATGTGGGATTTGGGAGGACAAATTTTGAGAAAATGGGAATTCCCATGGGACCTTCATAGGAGGATCCGGCTGCTGTAGCATCTCCATGGGAATTCTGTAGCTGGATCTCTCTGCCATCTTATTCCCATGGAATTTCATGGGCAGATCTCATCCCCATCCCATTGCCATGGAAGCTCCGATCCGGTTCTCCCCCAAACCTATCCTGGGGGTCACCCTGTTCTTTGCCCTCCCCTCCCCCCACGAGACTCTTGGGGGTCCCCCCATGACGCACCCAGCCCCCCAAACTCCTCCTTGGTCACCCCTCACCCCCCCATGGGGATTCCTGGGAGTCCTCCATGTCCCCTCCCCCAGGACTTTTGGGGTCCCTCTGACCTGTCCATGCCCCTCCCCTGTTTCTGATCCTTGTGATGGTGGGGGTGGGGCCGAGTGTTGGTGCCCCCCTGCCTGCAGCAGATGCAGCAGTGAGGGGAGTTCAGGGGGTCCCTGAGCATTTGGGGTCCCCTGGGATTTGGGGTGACCCCTCAGGCCTCCAGGATCTCCCTGAACACGCTGACACTGCCCGTGCACAGTGAGAAGGGTCAGACCTGGAACGGGGTCCCCAGTTCTGTCATCAGCACGGCCCAGGTACCCCCAAAACCTCCTGGGAACCCCCAAACCCTCCGGGAGATCCCAACCTTTTCAGGATCCCAAAAACATCCATAGACCCTCAAAAAATGCTCCAGGACCGCAACGTCCCCTAACAGAGCCCCCCAAACCCTCTCAGGACATCAAAATTCCCACAGGACCTCCCAACACCTCCCAGGCCCCTTTGGAAAGGTATAACCCTGGCATGGGGTCTCCATATCTGTCACCAGCAGGTACCCAAAACAGCCCTGGGTTCCCCCTGGGATTCCCTAATCCCCCCCTTCAGGACCCCTAAAACTCCTTTCAGAAATCTGCAAAAATCCACTGTGACCCCTAAAACCCTCGGGATACACAAAACCCTTCTTGGGAACCCCTCATTCATGTTTATACCCAGCACGGGGTCTCCATAACCATCATCGGCATCACCCGAAACCCCCGAACCTTTCTGGGACCCCCAAATGCCTTCAGGGCTCTGTACTGGAATCAATGGGAGTGGTGTTGCTCTTTTAAGGGCAGTTATAGCAGGACCCAACAAGAGTGGGGGCTCTTAAAGCAGCTGCCTTGGTTTTGAAAGAAAGTTGTCTGCCAGGGAGAGCTGGAGCTTCCCTTGGAATGTAGAATGTCACTCCACTCCCTTCCAAATTATTATAGTTTTGCAATTAGGGGCTTTCAGGCAAAGATACTGGAATAGGAGTAACAGTTCTTTAATAGGAAAAAAAACAACAACAACAACAAATACAAGTGTAGTAGTACAAAGACAAGCAAGCAAGACTGAAGTCCTGGAAAAAATCCTGACAGAGTCAGGGATTTGACCTGGCACCCTGTTGGTCAGGGTGTTGGAAACAGTCCAAATAAATCCCAGATGAGGTTCTGTGGGGTACAGATAATGGAGTAGGAAAAGTCCAGTGGTAGCAGGATGGGTCTGGTCTTCCTCTGGTGGAAAAAAACAGATGCCTGCTGTTCCTCAGTCTCAGATTTTATCCAGGTAAGAACAGTTGGTCCCCACACACTGGGTGGAGCATCTCACAATGGGATGATGTAATGTGTCATGTCCTTGATGAGCCTTAATGGCCCATTAGCAGAAGATATCTCCCTGGAGGATGGACAGGAGGTGAAGGAGATAAGAAACACGGCCACACCTGGCTTTAACAGCTGGCCCATTATCAGACGGCATCTACCCCCCTCCTCCGTGGAGTTACAAGAGATAAAGAAATATCTGCTTTTACAACAGATGAAATTGAATACAAATCTCTTGGCTACCCAACCCAAGACACAGTCGCTTCCAGTCGATGCCAGTAGCTCCCAATGTGTCCACATTTTCCTCCCAACATAGGCCCAGTAGCTCCCAGTAACCCCCAGTCAGGTTCCATTGCAGTCCCAGTGGCTCCCAGGATGATCCCAACAGGACCTGTAGTCACGGCCAGTATGGTTCCAGTCACTCCCATTACAATCCCAGTTTTTCCCAGTCTCTCCTAGATACTCTTGGTATTATTCCAGTCATGCCCTCAGTGAATCCCTTTCACTCCCAGTGTGGTTCCAGTCACAGCCAGCACCTTTCCAGTCATTCCCAGTCTGATTCCAGTATGATCCCAGTCACTCTAAAATACACTCAGTACTCTTCCAGTCACTCCCAGTATGAATCCAGTCAGTTCCAGTAGGATCCCAGTAGGACCCCGGCATGGGCACAGCTGCTCCCATTATAATCCAGCATGGTTCCAGTTGCTCCCATTTACCCACTGTGGTTTCAGTCACTCCCAGTGTATCCCAGTTGTTCTCAGTCACTCCCAGTCATCCTCAGTGCCGTTCCAGTTGCTGCCAGTATGGTCCCAGGGTCCCTAAGCATGGGCCCAGCCTTTCCCACTGTGATCCCAGTAGGATCTGAGTTGTCCCCAGCATGGTTCCAGTTGCTCCTTGTTCCTCCCAGTGTGTTTCCAGTTGCTCCCAGTTGCCCCTGGTCTAGTCCCAGTCACTCCATAGATGATCCCAGTGCCTCTGTGCACAGTCCCAGTCATGCCCAGTTTCCCACAGTGTAGACCAGTAACTCCAACCTGCTCACAGCAGTTCCCAGCACGGTCCCACTTCTCCCCAGTGTGCCAGTTTGAAAACAAAACCAACAGGTGATCCCAAGTAAGAACTGTTCCATGACCCATTTCTCATAACTCTGGGGGGATATCTTCTGTTAATGGGCCAGCTGTTCAAACCAGGTGGGGCAGTGTTCTTTATCTCTTCCACAACTGTCATGGGTTGGGTAGCCAAGAGATTTGTATTCAATTTCATCTGTTGTAAAAGCAGATATTTCTTTATCTCTTATAACTCCAGGGGGGAGGGGGCTGGATGCCTTCTGATAATGGCCCAGCTGTTAAAACCAGGTGTGGCAGTGTTTCTTATCTCCTTCACCTCCTGTCCATCCTCCAGGAAGATATCTTCTGCTAATGGGCCATTAAGGCTCATCAAGGACATGACTGCTTCCAACACCCTTACCAACAGTGTCAGGTCGTATCCCTGACTCTGTCAGGATTTTTTCCCATGATTTCTGCTTTGCTTGCTTGCTTGTCTTTGTACTGCTGCATTTGTATTTTGATGGTTTTGTTGTTGTTGTTGTTATTTTATTCCTATTAAAGAACTGTTATCCCTATTCCCATATCTTTGCCTGAAAGCCCCTAATTGTAAAATTATAATAATTTGGAGGGGAGGGGGTGACATTCTCCATTCCAAGGGAAGCTCCAGCTCTCCCTGGCAGAAAACTGTCTTTCAAAACCAAGACAACTGCTTTAAGAGCCCCCGCTCTTGTTGGGTCCTGCTATAACTGCCCTTAAATTTCCAAAACCACTCCTGTTGATTCCAGTATGGAGCCCTGGAGTGTTTGGGGGTCCCAGGTGGGGTTTGGGGGTCCTGGGATTGTTTGGGAGTCTCAGAAGGGTTTGGGGGTGCCAAGAGGGGTTTTTCGGTCCCAGGAGGGTTCAGGGGTACCTGGTGATGCTGATGATGGTTATGTGGACCCCGTGCTGAGTGCAAACATGCATGAGGGGTTCCTGGAGAGGGTTTTGCAGATCCCGGGGGTTTTTTGGGGTTACAGTGGTTTTTGGAGGTTCCCAAGGGGGATTTCAGGGGTCCTAAAGTGGGGGATTAGGTACCCCCCATTAGGTCCCCATTTCCATCACCAGCAGGTACACAAAAACCCAGGGCTGTTTTTGGGTACCTGCTGGTAAAGGAAATGGGGACGCTATGCCAGGTATGAACCTTCTCAAGGGGGCCTCGGCGGTGTTGGGAGGACCTGTGGGAATTTTGATGTCCTGATGTCCTGAGAGGGTTTGAGGATTCTGTATGGAGTTTTTTCAGTCATGGGGAGTGTTTGGAAGGTCCAGGGATGTTTTTTGATCCCAGTAAGGTTGGGGTGTTTGAGGGTTTTGGGGGTTCTTGGGAGGTTTTGTGGGTACCCGGCCATGCTGGTGACAGAGCTGGGGACCCCGTGCCAGGTCTGACCCTTCTCACTGTGCACGGGCAGTGTCAGCGTGTTCAGGGAGATCCTGGAGGCCTGAGGGGTCACCCCAAATCCCAGGGAACCCCAAATGCTCAGGGACCCCCTGAACTCTCCTCACTGCTGGATCTGCTGCAGGCAGGGGGGCACCAACACTCGGCCCCACCCCCACCATCACAGGGGGACAGAAACAGGGGAGGGGCCAAGTGCTGGGGCCCCCCTGCCTGCAGCAGATGGAAAGGTCAGCAGGGACCCCAAAGTCATAGGAAAGGGACACAGGGGACTCCCAACAATCCCTGTGGGGGGATGAGGGGGGACCCAAAAGGAATTTGGGGGGACTGGGTGGGTCATTGAAGGGCCCTCAGGAGACTTGTGGGGGTGAGGACAGCAAAGAACAGGGCAACCCCCAGGAGGGGTTTGGGGGGGAAGAGGATTGGAGTTTCCATGGCAGTGGGATGGGGATGAGATCTGCCCATGGAATTCCATGGGAATGGCATGGCAGTGAAATCCATCTAGAGAATTCCCATGGGAATGGGACAGCAGTGACATCCATCTATGGAGGTCCCATGGGAATTCCCATGTTCCCTAATTTTGCCCTCCCAAATGCAACATTTCCAAATCCCACAATCCCAAGGAAATTCTACCCTCCCCACCTTTACTCTCCAGCACTTCCCACCCACATCTGACATATTTCCAGAGACATTCCAGGCAGGTGTGACCCAGGGGATTTGTTCATTCCTCAGCCTCCATCTCATCCTGTTCCCAGCACCTCTTGGTGACCTGGGCAGCGCCATCAGCCACCAGGAATCCCCCAGATCCCAGCTGGAAGGAGAGGAATTCCCGCCTTTCAGAGCCGAGCTGATCGGATGCGCGGACACTCCTGTGGGACAGGAGGTCACAGCCAAAAACCTCATGAAGTGTGTGGAGACCTGGGGAGGGATTTGACCCATGGAGTCCCACGGAATTGTGTTCCAGCCCCACACAAACCCCATTCCAGCTCCATGGAGTCCCAGAGTCTGATGGAGACCTGCAGAGCCTCATCCCAGCCCGCTGGATTCGCATGGATCAGAAAAGGTTGCTCCAAGGGTCCCAAGTGTCTGCATTCCAATCAAAATGTGAGAAAACCTGGGATGGCTGGGAATAGGGGTCCCAAGTGTCCTCAGTGATATGGGAAGGAGGGGCTGGGTGCTGGGAAAGGCAGGAGTAGGAGTCCAGCGGGCCCAGGGTCAAAATAAATGGTGGGCCTGGGAGAGGTGAGGTGGCCAGGAAAAGGGTTTGGGAGTCCCAGTGACAGAAGTGGCTGCTCCCAGTATCAGCCCAGTTGCCCCCCCCCATGTGGTTCCAGTTTCCTAGGCACTCCCATTATGAGCCCAGTCACTGCCAGTCATTCCCCATTATGATGCAGTTTGCCCCCAGCAAGGTCGAGGTTCCTCCCACTTTCATTTCGTTTCTCCCAGTTGTCCCTTCTATGGTCCCAGTCACCCCCAGTATGATGCCAGTCTCTCCCAGCACGGTCCCAGTCATGCCCAGTTGCCCACAGTGCAGACCAGTCACTCCAACATGCTCACAGTTTATCTCTTGTAACTCCAGGGGGGAGGGGGGCAGATGCCTTCTGATAATGGCCCAGCTGTTAAAGCCAGGTGTGGCCGTGTTTCTTATCTCCTTCACCACCTGTCCATCCTCCAGGGAGATATCTTCTGCTAATGGACAATTAAGGCTCATCAAGGACATGACACATTACATCATCACATTGTGAGATGCTCCACCCAGTGTGTGGGGGGCAACTCTTCTTACCTGGATAAAAGCTGAGACTCAGGAACAGCAGGCATTGGGTCTTTTCCACCAAAGGAAGACCAGACACATCCTGCTACCACTGGACTTTTCCTACCCCATTATTTGTACCCCACAGAACCTCACCTAGGATTTATTTGGACTGCTTCCAACACCCTGACCAACAGAGTTTAAGGTCATATCCCTGACTCTGTCAGAATTTTTTCCAGGACTTCAGTCTTGCTTGTTTGTTTTTGTACTACTACATTTTTATTTGTTGTTTTTGTTGGTTTTTCCATTCCTATTAAATAGCTTTTATTGCTATTCCCATATCTTTGCCTGAAAGCCCCTAATTGCAAAATTATAATAATTTGGAGGTGAGAGGGGTTACATTCTCCATTCCAAGGGAAGCTCTGGCTCTCCCCGGCAGACAACTGTCTTTCAAAACCAAGACAGCTGCTTTAAGAGGCCCAGCTCTTGTTGGGTCCTGCTATAACTGCCCTTAAAAGAGCAACACCACTCCCATTGAGACCAGTAGGGAGCCCTGGGGGCGTTTGGGGATCTCAGGTGGGGTTTTGGGGTCTTGGGAGGGTTTGGGGGTCCCAGAAAGGGTTTGGGGGTGCCAAGAGGGGTTTGTAGGTCCCAGGAGGGTTCAGGGGTACCTGGTGATGCTGATGATGGTGATGTGGACACCGTGCTGGGTCTAAATATGTGTGAGGGGATCCTGGGGAGGGTTTTGCAGATCCCGAGGATTTTTGGGGTCACAGTGCATTTTTGGAAGTTCCCAAGGGGGTTTTCAGGGGTCCTAAAGTGGGGGATTAGGTACCCCCCATTAGCTCCCCATTTCTATCACCAGCAGGAACCCAAAAACTCAAGGCTGGTCTTGGGTATCTGCTGGTGATGGAAATGGGGACCCTATGCCAGGTATGAACCTTCTCAAGAGGGCCTGGTGGGTGTTTGGAGGTCCTGTGGGAATTTTGATGTCCTGAGAGGGTTTGAGGATTCTGTATGGGGTTTTTCAGTTTTGGAGCATTCTGGGAAAGCCCAGAGTTGTTTTTGGGATCCCGGGGACGTTGGGCTGTCTTGAGGGGTTTGGAGATTCTCATGAGGTTTTGGGGGTACCTGGGTCATGCTGGTGACAGAGCCGGGGACCCCGTTCCAGGTCTGAACCTTCTCATCTTCTCACTTTAAACGGGCAGTGTCAGCGTGTTCAGGGAGATCCTGGAGGCCTGAAGGATCACCCCAAATCCCAGGAGACCCCGAATGCTCAGGGACCCCCTGAACTCCCATCACTGCTGCATCTGCTGCAGGCAGGGGGCAGCAGCACTCGGCCCCACCCCCACCATCACAGGGGGACAGAAACAGGGGAGGGGCCGAGTGCTGGTGCCCCCCTGCCTGCCGCAGATGGAAAGGTCAGGGGGGATCCCAAAGTCGTGGGAAAGGGACACAGGGGACTCCCAACAATCCATGTGGGGGGATTAGGGGGGACCCAAAAGGAATTTGGGGGGACTGGGTGGGTCATTGAAGGGCCCTCAGGACTCTTGTGGGGGGTGAGGACAGCAAAGACCAGGGTAACCCCCAGGAGGGGTTTGGGGGGGAACCTGATTGGAGTTTCCATGGCAGTGGGATGGGGATGAGATTTGCCCATGAATTCTCATGGGAATGGGACAGCAGTGGGGTCCATCTATGGAGGCCCCAGGGGAATTCCCATGTTCCCAAATTTTGTCCTCCCAAATCCCACATTTCCAAATCCCACATTCCCATGGAAATTCTACCCTCCCCACCTTTACTCTCCAGCGCCTCCCACCCACATCTGACATATTTCCGGAGACATTCCAGGCAGGTGTGCCCCAGGGATTTGTTCATTCCTCAGCCTCCATCTCATCCTGTTCCCAGCACCTCTTTGTGACCTGGGCAGCGCCGTCGGCCACCAGGAATCCCCCAGATCCCAGCTGGAAGGAGAGGAATTCCCGCCTGTCGAAGCCGAGCTGATCAGATCCATGGACACTCCCGTGGGACAGGAGGTCACAGCCAGAAACCTCCTTAAAGTGTGGAGACCTGGGGAGGGATTGGACCCATGGAGACCCTCAGAATTGTGTCCCAGCCCCACGGAGCCCCATTCCAGCCCCACGGAGCCCCTGAGTCTGATGGAGACCCACAGAGCCTCATCCCAGCCCCTTGGATCCGCATGGATGCACATCCCAGCGCCCCAGATCCTGGCCCAGCCCCACGGATCCCCACTGCAGTCCCACAGGTGCCATGGCAGCCCCACAGATCCCCCAGCCCCGGCTCCCCGCCCTGAGCCTTGCTCTGGCTGTGCCGCTCCTGCAGCATCTGCAGCTCCCTGCTGTCCCCATGCCGGTGCCGCTCCTTGTGCTGGCTCCGGCCATCCCAATATCCCGGCTCGGCTCCGGCCGCCATCCCCTGCGGCTGCGGCTCCGCCCGGCCCCGCTGGCTGTGGCGGCGCTGGAAGGGGATCCCATCCAGGGACCCCATGGACAGGAACTGGGGGAACCCCGGGCCAGGCTCCGACAGCGCCACGGGCAGGGACCGCAGGGAGAGGAGAACTGGGGGCACACGGAGATTTGTGGTCTGGAGGGTCACAGGTGAAGGAAAGGGGGAATGGGGAGAGCTGGGAGAGCAGGGAAGGGGGTTTGGGGGTTCCAAGATTAGGAAAAGGGGACGGTAGGGGTGGGTAGATGTGGGATAGATGGGGTTAAAAGGCTCCAGTTTGTCAGGAAAGGGAGCTCCAAAGTTCCCCGGTGTCCCCATTCCCATCAAAAGGTGGGAAAATCCAGGATGGCTGGGAAGAGGGATCCCAAGTGTCCTCTGTGATATGGGAAGGAGGGGCTGGGTGCTGGGAAAGGCAGGAGTAGGAGTCCAGGGCTCCCAGGGCCAAAGAAAATGGTGGGCCTGAGTGAGGTGGGGTGGCCAGGAAAAGGGTTTGGGAGTCCCAGTGACAGAAGTGGCTGCTCCCAGTATCAGCCTTGTTGACCCCCGGTGTGGTTCCAGTTTCCTCGGCACTCCCATTATGAGCCCAGTCACTGCCAGTCTTCCCCATTATGATGCAGTTTGCCCCCAGCATGGTCCAGGTTCCTCCAACTTTCATCCACTTGCTCCCAGTTTCCCCATGTCCAGTCCCAGTCACTCCCAGTATGATGCCAGTCTCTCCCAGCACGGTCCCAGTCATGCCCAGTTGCCCACAGTGTAGACCAGTCACTCCAACCTGCTCACAGCAGTTCCCAGTATGGTCCCACTTCTCCCCAGTGTGCCAGTTTGAAAACAAAACCAGCAGGAGATCCCAAGTAAGAACTGTTCCATGACCCATTTCTCATAACTCTGGGGGGATATCTTCTGTTAATGGGCCAGCTGTTCAAACCAGGTCGGGCAGTGTTCTTTATCTCTTCCACCACCCACACTCCCTCCAGGGAGATATCTTATCTTAATGGGCCATTGAGTCTCACTGCATCACTGATCAAATTCCATCATCCCATTGTGAGATGCTCCACCCAGGGGGAGGAGCCAAGCATTCCTACCTGGATATAACCTGAGATTTAACACACCAGAAGCAGCCTGTTTCCACTGGATTCCCAGAGGAACACCAGACCCATTTACACCACCAATGGACCTTCAGAGGAAAACTGCACCCTTCTACAGGATCATTGCTTCAACAAAACCACATCTGTGACTCCAGGAGGACTGCAGCCACGATTTGATTGCACTGCTACCAACAACCTGCCTAACCGGGTGTCAGGTTGTATTCTGATTCTGTCAGTGTTTCTGTTTTTACTACTGCATTTTTAGTTTAATTTTCTTAGTAAAGAACTGTTATTCCTATATCCTTGCATGAGAGCCCACATATTTCAAAATTATAGGAGGGGGTTTATGTTTTCCATTTCAAGGGAGGCTCCTGCCTTCCTCAGCAGACACCTGTCTTTCCAACCCAAGACAGGGAGTTTGACCCAGATATCTTGGGAGGTCCCTGAGTTGGGGATTTCTTTGAGGGGGGGATTTTTGGAGAATGAAGAACTGCAAAGTTGAGTGGAAAATGCCCCTTGGGGGGACATTGGGGGTCCCTGTGGCAGCTGCCAGCAGAGGCATTCTGGAGGATCAGAGCCCTTTGTTCCCCAGGACCCCAAAGTGGGCAGCCCAGAGAGGGGGGAGTGCCACGATTTGTCAGACCTTTAAGAGCCTTATTAGGGGCAGGGGGGAATCCTTTGACCCCCTTCACCCCAAAGCAGAGAATGAGGGGGGAAGGGACCCCATAACCCCAAAATCACCCACCATCACAAAGTGAGGAGGTGGAAAAGGGGAGGAACTTTTCAGATTCCTCTGCCTCCCACCAGCCTGGGAATGGCAGGGAACCTGTAGATGAGAGACCCGTGGCATCTGGGGCAGGGGGGAATCCCTGAACACCAAAAGGGAGAGACCAGAAATGGGGAAGTCATGGGAGGCATTTTCAGGGGTCAATCATGGTGTGTAGGAGGGTTTTATGGACCCGTGATTCCAAGTGACATTAAGAGATGGACTTGGGCAGGCGGACCTTCAAACTCAACACGCTTATCTCTTGTTTTTCCCCAAACCAGGATTTTCCATTCCCAAACCTTGGCTGGATGGAGAAGGAGACTTCAAGGAAGAGGAAGATGTCCTGGGACAGCCAGGCAGGTGAGGAGGAAGTCGCTGCCCCTTTCCCCTCTCTCCTGTTCCATCTCCCAGCCCAGCATGGCCCCTGGCTGCAGGAGAAACCCGCTGCCAGCACGGTTCCTACAGGGATTCACTGCGGGGATCTCCTTCCCCTTCCCTCTTGCACAGAGGAAATTCCATCTCCTCTTTGTTCTTTCTCCCCCAGACAAGGAGCTGAGCATGGAGATCAAGGAGGGCAAATCTCCACAGAAGAACTTCATGGAAGAGGCCGTTTTGAGTGGCTCCCTGGCACAGGACGCCAACGAGGAGGAAAAGCCCCAGAGATCCCACAGGAGGAGGGGCTCCAAACCCATCCCAGGCTTCTCTGAGGAGGAAAGACCCACCCTGTGCCAGGAACGTGGCCAGAGATCGAGCCAGAGTTCAGAGCTGGTGGTCCATGAGCAGCTTCGTGACAGGGAGCAGTCCTATGAGTGCTTGGAGTGTGGGAAGAGCTTCAGCAGCAACTCCAGCCTGATCCGCCACCAGAGGATCCACACTGGGGAACGGCCCTACGTGTGTGGGGAATGTGGGAAGGGCTGCAGAGACAGCTCGAACCTGATTGTCCACCTCAGGACCCACACTGGGGAGAGGCCCTATGAGTGTGGGGAATGTGGGAAAGGCTTCAGCAATAGATCCACCTTGATCCACCACCAGAACATCCACGCTGAGTAAAGGCCGTACAAATGTGGGGAATGTGGGAAGGGCTTCAACAGGAGGTCCAAAATGATTATCCACCAAATGATCCACACTGGAGAGAGGCCCTATGGATGTCCCCAGTGTGGGAAGGGGTTTCAGACCAGCTCAGATCTCCTCATTCACGAGCGGATTCACACTGAGGAGAGGCCCTTCCGCTGCCCTGACTGCGGAAAGGCTTCAAGCACAACTCCCACCTCATCAGGCACCGGCGCATCCACACTGGGGAGAGGCCCTACAAGTGTCCCCAGTGTAGGAAGAGCTTCACCCAGAGCTCTACCTTGACCAGACACCAACGGAGGCACCAGTAAGGGAAGCCCTGCGAGTGCTCCGACTCTGGGAACAGCTTCATGTGCATTTCCAACCTCATCCCCCATCAGAAGATGCACACTGGGAAGAGCGCTAGTGACCCACAGTTCCCTGTCATTAATTCTGGGAGGACACCTGTCCCTTTCCCTGCCCCTGCAAATGACGTGAGATGGGATTTAAAAATGTGATCGTCTAGCCATGGCCCCATCATTGTATTTGATCCCATCTCAGCTCATTACCAGGGCTAGGAAAGGGACTCTATCTCTCCCCCAAGGTGAAGGGTGTCCTTTCCAGGCAGGATGGGATGAGCCAGTTGATGTTATTATAGTTTTCGCTTTATATTGTTAGTTTTATCCAGTTTGTTATCGATATTGTTTCTGTTCCTTTTTGTTCTTTGTTTCTGTTCCCATTAAATTGTTCTTATCCCAGCCTGGAATCTTTGCCTTTTGTACTTTCAATGGGAGGCTGGAGGGCAGCGAGCAGTGACACGGTTTTAGTGGGAGCAAAAAATTGAGGAATCCCATTCCCAAACCCCGGCCCATGGAAACCGAGCATCCCAGCTGGTGCCAGCCCTGGCTGCCCTGGAACAGCCTTGGGAGCGCGTCCCTGGCTGGGGCTGTGGGAACCTCTTCCCTCTGGTGCCCAGGGACAGGACTGGAGGGAAGGGCTGGAGCTGAGTCGGGGCAGGTTGGGGTTGGATCTGAGGAAAAGGTTTTTCCCCCAGAGGCTGCTGGGGCACTGAACAGGCTCCCAGGGAAGGGTCCCAGCTCCAGGGCTCTGGGAGCTCCAGCAGCGTTTGGACAGCGCTGCCAGGCCCAGGCTGGCATTGTTGGGGTGTCCTGTGCAGGGCCAGGAGTTGGACTCGAGGATCCTGGAGACCTCCCAGGCCTTTCTGGGCATGCTACAGAGCCCTGTGCTCAGAGGCAGTCACAGCCATTCCATGGGGACATCCCAGGGCACCTTGGGCTGCAAAGGCACCCATCTGTCACAGGCACTCACGGGGGCTCGACGGTGACATCCCAGGAGTCCCCAGGCTGCCAAAGAGCCGGGATGTCCCAGACACTCCCAGGGGTTCCTGTCATGGGCAGAGTGGGAGCTTCAGGCAAAAGCTTGATTTCTTCAACCGAGAAACTGTTGCTGAGTTATGGGGTGGAGAAATGACACCCAACAGCCACCATGGATCCTCAAACACCTCCAGGAGGCCTAGACTTTTAAAATTCCATCTAAGAGAGGAGACTGGGAATGTCTGGATCTAATACCAGCCCCAGACTTTATCAAAAGTTTATGTGTAAAGGATTGGAGAGGGGGAATTTAACTGAAATGCAATTTGTCCCACAGGGTTAAAGACTGAATACCAGATATATTTATATAAATTCAGCTATGATTGATTTTTATCAGGATTAGGCAGAACAATTTATTTACACCACAGAGTAAATTCAAAAAAAGAGCTAGTTACTCCAGAGTATAGGAGCGATACAATTATTAGACTATAGTGCTCTAGGAAGCAATTTTGTAGTAATTAGGGCCTTGATGGAGTTGTTTGAGCCCGTATCAGGAAGAACCTCCTTGTCCAGCAAGAACTGCCTTTCCTGTGCCAGGACCAGGACAGATCCCACTGCAGGAAAAGCCCCAGGCCAGCCCCAAGACAGTGAAGGCCTCGGGCACAAGTGCAGAGTGCCGTGCTGGCAGCTGTGCCAGGGAGAGCCTGAGGCACCAAAGGCACCTTGGCAGCAGCAGCTGCTCCCAGGCCATGGCCACAAGCCTCCCTTGGCAGCCCGGCCTGGTGGCCAGCACTGCAGAGCTGCTGCTGCTGCTTCAGGGCTCCTTTCTGCCTGGGCTCTGCCCCAGCCCACAGAGTGTGGTCTCAGCCCTGAGCCTGGATCAGCCGCTGCGCCTGAGCCCTGCAAAGCCTCAAGGTCACCTGGGCCAGCCTGGCTCTGTCAGCCCCTGGGGAAGGCAGGGCCAGCAAAGGCCAGAGAAGGGGCTGCCTTTGGCTGCTGCCTGTGGGCTCCAGCAGAGACAAGGAGGAGTCAAGGCAGTGCATGGAGTCCAGGGAGCAGCCCCTTCTCCCCATGCAATCCTGGAATGGTTTGCATGGGAAGAGCTCTGCAGTGCTCGTCTCATCCAAAGCCCTGCCATGAGCAGGGACACCTTTCAGCAGCTCAGGTTTTCAGAGCCCTGTCCCAGCTGGACTGGAATGTTTCCAGGGATGGGGCATTGACCACCTCCCTGGGAACCTGTCCTGCTGGATCACCAACTTCACCATCAAAAATTTCCTTCTTATCTTTTCTCATCTGAACCTCCCTTGCTTTAGTTTAGAACCACCACCACCCTGGATCCTATTGGGACAGGCCCTACTAAAACCTTTGTCCACCCTTGCATTTCCCATGGTCCAGGTTTCCATGGCAATTGCCATGCCAGGTGACCCAGGGGTGGTGTCCCAGTGAGGGCTGCCATGGGAACAGTGCCCAGCCCTGCCCCTTTCTGTCTGCCTGAGCTGGCCTTTGGCCCTGGCAGTGGCGTTTGCTGCTGGTTCCGCGGGGCCTGAGCAGCCAGCGCGGCACAGGGCAGGTGGCCATGGCACAAGCCCCCAGCAAGGGATCCCCTCTGCCTCTGGGCACTGACACCAGCCCTGAGCAAGGCGCTGCCACAGTGGGCTCAGTGCAGTGTCCATGGCCACAGCCCCTTGCAATGGCCCAGGGCAGCTTGGGATGATGATCCAGCCTCACTCCTGGCCCAGGCCAGGCCTGCAGTGCCCTTCCCCACAGCCTGGCTGCACAGAAGCACTTCCAGGGCTCTCTGCATTTCCCTTCCCCTCACTCTTGCCTCACTCACACACCTCCCAACAACCCAGCTGGAGCTTTGAGCTGCAAGGAGTTCAAAGCTTGTCTGTCCTTCAGCAGTTGGTCTAATTCTGCCTTCAGCCAACTCTGGATTTGTCTTTATTGCAGAACTTCCTGTGTGTCTCAAACATTCCTTGCATGGTTCTGCCTTGGGGAAGGGGAACCTCCTTGGCAGCAGCTTGGGATTGGCACACACTTGAAGAGACTCTCTGAAACTTTGGAGTTTTAGTTGCTAAAAAAGGAAGAAAACCCTTCTTTGCCTGAGTGCAGCCCGTTGTCCAAGCAAAGCAGGTCCCAGGTGAGTGAGGAGAGAAAGGATGGGGTTGGGGGATGTGGAGCACGGTTGTCCACACTGGGTCAGACCTCAAGGCACAGCTTCTCTGAGCAGGCACGACCTCCTGAGAAGAGACCTTGGATCAGTGTCAGTCACCTCTGCTCTAAAGCGAAAAATATACCCTTGAAATTAGGTATGTAAATCTCTTAGAAAGTCTTTGAAATATTTCTCCAACACTCTAGGAAAAAAGACTTCCTAATGAACTTCAAAAGACCAGAGGAAAATCAAGGCACAGCCATGGTTTGTCATGACTTGCTTGATCCTAATGAGCCCCGTGGTGCATTTGGTGCTGAGCTCTGGAACCTCAGGGCCTGAGAGGAGATTGCACAAACCTTGCCAGGAGTCCAAGTCAAAGGAAACACCCAAAGGGTCTCAAGGCATTCATGAGTCCCACTAAGGTCCATCTTCAACACAGGCTCCTAATTGAGTCCTTGGAGGAGAGAACTGGAGGCCAGGATTGCACAAAAACTTCTCAGAGACTCAGTGGCAAAAAAGAAGTACTTCAATTACCCCTGAGTACTTTGAAACATGAATAAGCCCTACTGAGTGTTGGTACTGGCTAGAAATCTCAAGGGACTCACTTAACCAGATTATTGGAAGCCATGATTACAGAAACCTGTCAGTCAGTGTCAAAAACCCCTTCTTTTACAAACTGTGAGTACTGTGAAATTTTAATGAGCCCCACTGAGTTTTGTTACTGACAAAGCCTCTCAAGGGATCAATTAATACAGAGAATTGGAGGCCAGGATTGCACAAACCTCTCAGAGACTCCAAGGCAAAAGCCAAACCCAAAGTCCTTGGAAAAACCTGCAGGGCCTGGCAGCATGAAGGAGCCCCCCAGGGCCATTGCTGACCAAGGCTCCTTCCCCAGGGACTCCTTCCAGCACATCCTGGAGGCCACTGGCATGGGAGGGGGATGCTGAGGGCAGGACAAGGGGCTGACAGTGCCCAGCCTTGCTGGGGCTGTGCCAGGAGGCCCCAGGGCCTCAGGACAAGGGGTCCCCTCAGTGTCCTTGGTGGCACAGAGGCTGCTGTGGCCCAGGGCACCCAGACTTGGCTTCTCTTTGTCCCTACCCGTCATCACTGCCTGCAGTTCTCTGCTCTGCCTGGGGCCTGGGGACACTTTCTGTGTCGTGTCCCTCAGTGGGACCCATTAAAACTTCCTGAAACTTTGGAGTTGGCTTTAGCCTTGGAGTTCTTGAGAGGTTTTTTTCAGCTCCCTCTCAGGGACTGATGTTCAGGGCCTCAGCACAAAGCCCCGAGAGGTTCATTAAAGTCCTTGTGCTGTGTCTGTGCTGATGAGCAGAGCTGAGCTCATGGCACAGAGTGGGATCCTGGTAACCAAGAAGAGCTTAAAAACACATTTCTCTTGATGAGCAGCTTTTCTGCCAGCCCAGCAGGGCTGGGGCACTGCCTGCAGCCACCCCGGGCACAGCACAGAGGCACAGAGAGCTTCAATCACTCAGGGCTGGGAAGGAGCTGAGAAGGGACTGGGGGAGAATCACTGCCAGCCCTTGGCACAGGAACCTCTGGCTGCAGGACAATGCAGCTGCAGCTCCTGCAGTGATCTCCTCAAGCTGCAACATCCCAATGCCTACAGACTGTGTGAGTACAACTCCCTGAATATTTCTGGTGTAGGGGAGGTGAAATGTTCATGAAGCTCTGACACACTGAGCTTCTTGTCGCTCCCAAAATATTTCCAAGACAAGGATTTATTTTAAACAAGGACATTTCTTAAGTCTATTCTTAAGACTATTTCTTAAGACTATTAATATTAACTAATTACCTTTTCTAAAAATTATCTAATATTTCACTAATATTAGATAATGGTGGAGAGGGAGAAAAAATCATAAATGTATCAGTAATTCTGACAAGTCCCTAGGACATTTGAACTCTCAGAGATCAGGCTTAGTCTGAGCTGTCCTTTCTCCAGGCTGCAAACAGAACCTTCCCCCAGCCAGTGCCCTACAAACAGGCAGGGTTCTGTAGGGCCAAGGAGAGTGCACAGAGATTTGGGGTCTGGGAGAGCTCAGCACAGGGAAACACCTGCAGGAGGAAAATCTCCAGGAAGCAGAGAGAAGATGAGGCAATGAGAGAAAACAAAAGCCAGAAATATTGTGGCAGGGAGAGTTCAGAGATCTCCATAGGAGCCCCTGCAGTGCAGCCCCTCCCTCTGACCAAGTCCCCTCCCTCCTGTCCCCCAGCCAAGCCTCTGCCCTCAGGGCCGGGGCTCCAAGGCGTGCAGCCCTCCTGTGCAGGCAGAGCTGCAGCAGAGCCGTGGGGCAGCTGTGCAGCCCCAGGCCCAGTTCCCTCTGCAGAGCACAGGGCTGGGAGCAGCTGCCCGGCACTGGGGGGCTCTGGCAGGGGGCACAGCTGGCTCAGGGTGACGCTGTCCCCGGTGCCCGGCTGTGGGCAAAGCTGTCAGTGCAGCCAGGGAAGGAGCTGCATCTCCCTGAGTCCAATGCCACCATAAGGACATTTGGAATTCTCCCAGAGATTTCAGTGCAAGCTGGGGGCTTCACTCCAGGATGCAAACCTGTCCTGGATAATCTTTGTGTTATCTAAAATACCCATGGGGAAAGGCAGAGGTGTTGTGGCACTGAAAATGCTGTTGGGTTGGTGAAATGAGCAATGTGAGTCCTTGGGTACAAATGTGCAGCTGGGCTGTGGTGGATCCATCTGCTCTAAGCAGTACCTTATGATTTTTTAGGGGAAAATTGGGAAGCTGATCACGCTACACCTAAGAAAGGGTTAAGCCCAGAGAAACTGTGAACAGGTCAGAATTACAGACCATGTCCCCTCACTCTCCACTCATCTCTTTGCTATAAAGAACTTCCTCTGTTCTCCCTGGGGGCAACAGAAATGCTGAGGGTTTGATATCCAAGAATACCGGAAGACATATATGGGGATCTTAAAAAGAAAACTGCAGATCTCTCAAACACAAAAAGCTTTCTGTGTGTCCCAGGGGTGGGTGTATGGGAAAGGGCTTTGGTTTTCATTTCAGGCACCACGTCTAACTCCTCCTTGTCCTTTTCTCCATGGCAGTACCAAAAACCCAGCTAAAGCAAATGTCCAACAGCAGCTCCATCAGCCACTTCCTCCTGCTGCCATTGGCAGACACGCGGCAGCTGCAGCTCCTGCACTTCTGCCTCTTCCTGGGCATCTCCCTGGCTGCCCTCCTGGGCAACGGCCTCATCATCAGCGCCGTAGCCTGCGGCCACCTCCTGCACAGCCCCATGTTCTTCTTCCTGCTCAACCTGGCCCTTACCGACCTGGGCTCCATCTGCACCACTGTCCCCAAAGCCATGCACAATTCCCTCTGGGACACCAGCACCATCTCCTATGCAGGATGTGCTGCTCAGCTCTTTTTCTTTATGTTCTTCATCTCAGCAGAGTATTATTTCCTGACCGTAATGTGCTACGACCGCTACGTGTCCATCTGCAAACCCCTGCACTACGGGACCCTCCTGGGCAGCAGAGCTTGTGCCCACATGGCAGCAGCTGCCTGGGCCACTGCCTTTCTCAATGCTCTCATGCACACAGCCAATACATTTTCCCTGCCCCTGTGCCATGGAAATGCCCTGGGCCAGTTCTTCTGTGAAATCCCACAGATCCTCAATCTCTACTGCTCCAAATCCTACTTCAGGGAATTTAGGCTCATTGCATTTTCTATCTCAATAGTGTTTAGTTGTTTTGTGTTCATTGTTTTCTCCTATGTGCATATCTTCAGGGCTGTGCTGAGGATCCCCTCTGAGCAGGGACGGCACAAAGCCTTTTCCACCTGCCTCCCTCACCTGGCCGTGGTCTCCCTGTTTGTCAGCACTGGACCATTTTCTCACCTTAAGCCCCCCTCCATCTCGTTCCCATCCCTGGATCTGGCCCTGTCAGTTCTGTACTCGGTGGTGCCTCCAGCCCTGAACCCCCTCATCTACAGCCTGAGGAACCAGGAGCTCAAGGCTGCAGTGTGGAGACTGATGACTGGATGGTTAATTAAACATTAAACTGCTGGTCAATTTCTGGAAATCACTTGTAATAACTGTCATCTCTCAAAGATCTTATTGGTTTGGTTGTGGGTTTTTTTCCTGTGTTTAATGTTTTTAATGCTGTCCACAAAGAAAGGTTGTTATTTCTGCCATTTCTCATTTTCTTTCTCTCCACCTCCCCTGTGGCCACAGACTGTGTCAATGAGGGGCTGCACTCTTGGTGGCTTTCAAGGAACTCAAGGATCTTCCAGCCAAGTTTTCTGCAGAGATGCCCCTTTGGTTCCCTTCTCTGCAGCTGCAGCAGCAATGTCTGTGTGCAGAGCTGGGGGCAGATCAGTGCTGGCACAGCAGCTGTGCCCAGCAGCAGCAGCAGCAGCCCTTGGTGTTGCCAGTGCTGCTGCCGTGGCCCTGCCCCGTTGCCCTGCTGGCCCTGGTGTTGCTGTAGGGCCTGAGTGCTCTCGGGGCCGGGCACAGTGCTGGGGGTGGCAGTGCCGGGGCTGCAGCAGGGACAGGCCATGGGCACTGCTGGGGCAGCGCTGACACCTCAGGCCAGGGCCTGGGGGCTGCAGGCTCCTTGCCCAGGCTCTCTCCGAACACTTTGCCCAGGCCAATGCTGAGCACAGAAAAGCCCCGGGAGCAGCCCCAGGCTGGCCGTGGGCAGGCTGGGGGCAAACAGCATGGCTGGGGCTCTGCAAGGTGCCTGGGGGCAACTGGGATCCTACTGGGATCACAATGGGAGAGGCTGGGCCCATACTGTGGGAGACTGGGATCATACTGGATCATACTGGCAGCTACTGGGACTGCACTGTGGGTGACTGGGAGCGTCTTTGAGCAACTGAAATCAGGCTGGAAGTAACTGAGGACAACTGGGAGTGACTGGGAACATGCTGGGAGCAACTGGGATACACTGGGAGAGACTGAAACCACGGTGGGGGTAAATGGGAGCAGCTGTGCCCATGCTGGGCTCATACTGGGATCCTACTGGAACCAGACCGGTAATGACTGGAAAGGGGCTGGCTGGGACTGGAACCATGCTGGAGGTGACTGGGAGCAACTGGGCTCAAACTGGGAGTCACAGGCAGTCACTGGAATAATACTGGGAATATCTGGGAATGACTTGAACAATACTGGGGGTGACTGGAACCAAATTGGGGGTGACTGGGTCCTCCTGGGTTCATCCTGGCAGCCACTGGGATTACAATGGGTGTGAACAGATCCTGACTGGGGGGGTTACTGGGAGCTACTGTTGGGAGGAAAATGTGGACATATTGGGAGCAACTGGGATCAACTGGAAGGGACTGGAACCATGCTGAGGGGACTGAGACCACAACTGGGGAAACTGGGATCATACTGGGATTATACTGGGACCACACTTTGGGAACCTGCCAGAAACTGGGTTCATACTGCAACCAACTGGACTAACTGGATGAGACTGGGATTGCTCTAGGTAACCAGAATGTTACTGAGGAAACTGGGATATACTGGAAGTGCCTTTAACTATCCTTAGGACAATGGAACCACACTGGGAGGAACTGGGAACAACTGGAACTAATCTGGCAGCAGCTGGGATGACACGGAGGGTGACTGGACTTCTACTGGGCTTGACTGGGAGTGGATGTGAGCAACTGGAATCACACTGAAAGTAACTGTGAGGAACTAGGAGTGATTTGGAGCATGCTGGGAGTGACTGGGATATACTGGGGGAGACTGGGAGCAATGAGGATCACACTGGAGGCTACTGGAGTCATGCTGGAATTGACAGGGAGCAACTGGGATCACACTGGGGGCCACTGACATCATACTGGGAGTTACTGGGATCATACTGGGATTTTAGTGGGTGTTAATGGACCCTTACTAGGGGTTACTGGGAGCTACCAGACCCATGCTGAGAGCCTACTGGGGATACACTGGGAACAACTGGGAACAACTGGGAATGACAGGATGCATGCTGCTGACAACTGAGATTTACTGGCAGTGACTGGGATAAAACTGGGGACAACTGAACCATGCTGGGGCAACTGGGAGTGCCTGGCAATGACTTACGAGAATGTTCAGGGCAACTGGGATATACTGGGAGTGCCTGAGATCATGCAGATGGTGACTGGGACCACACTGGGAGCCACTGGGAATGTGCTGGGGGAAACTGGGACCATGCTGGGGGCAACTGGGCACAAGTGTGAGTGACTGAGGCCCTGCTGGGACAGACTGGCATCAAACTGGACTCATTCTGGGATCATACTGGGAGTTACTGAGGCTGTATTAAGGGCAGCTTGGAACACACTGGATGAAAGTGGGAGCAACTGGGAGCAACCTGGACCATGCTAGGGGCAAACTGCATCATAATGGGGAATGACTGGCAGTGACCAGGTTCATACTGGAAGTGCCAAGGAAACTGGAACCACATGAGAGGGACAACTGGGCTCACACTGGGAGCAGCCATGCCCGGCACCAGGACCCCCGAACCCCTGTCTCGGCCATCCCGCCCCTCCAGCCCCAGCACCCCCACGAGGGTCTCAGCAATCCCAGGGGTCCCCCTTTCTCTGGGTCCACACTTTGGGGTTCTGGGGGTCTCCTATCTCTGGGGTCCTGCTTAGTGAAGCCGCTGCTCTCCCCAGGGCTCCCCAAACTTGGTGTCCCATCGCCCCCGCCGGTCCTGTGTGGTGTCAACGTGGCCCTGGCAGAGTTTGGAGGGTCTGGCCCAGGAAGCTAGTACAGGGGGATGCACATCCCCCAGCCCGCCACCTAGCCTCTGCTTCCAACACCACTGGGACGCCCCAAAAACACCTCCCAGGCACCCCCCAATGTCCCCCCTAGGGGCATCTGTTGCTCGGCTTTGGAGCCCTGAAAGCTCCAAACATCCCCCCAAAATCTAGGAACGCCCCTTGGAAAATCTGGGGAGAGCTCCCCCTCCCCAGGGACCTGTGGGATGGGAGCGATGGTCCCAGGGTCTGCGAGTTCAGGGAGCGCTGGAGCCACCGGGTTTTTCCTCTCCTCTTCTCCTCCTGCTTCCTACTCCCACTCCGCCTCTTCCTCCTTCTCTCCCTCCTTCCTCATTCCCGGGACATCTCACAGCTTGCAGGAGGAGCAGGGATGGAGCTAGGACACATCGGAATGTGGCAGGGGAGGGGCTGTGTACCCTTGAAATTGGCATGACTGGGAGTGACTGGCTTTGACTGGGATCATACAGTGACTGGGATTTGTACTGACATCATACTGGAATCATACTGGGAGCAGCTGGGCCCATGCTGGGGGAAACTGGGTTCCCACTGAGGGAGTCTGGGATCATACTGGGAGTCAGGAGCCTGCAGGGGGTAATTGAGGCCATGCTGGGGGAAATTGGGATATACTGGGAGTGACTGGGATCATGCTGAGCGTGACCAGTAGCAGCTGGGAGCAACTGGGATCATGCTAGGAGCAACTGGGAGGAACTAGGAGTGACTGGGTGCATACTGGGGGTGATTGGAAGCAACTGGGATTATACTGGGATGAACTTGGGTCATGCTGGAGGTGACTGGGATCATACTGGCAGTGAGTGTGACTACACTGAGGCTGACTGGGAGTGGTTGTGAGCAAATGGGATCATGCTGGAAGGAACTGGGGTACACTGGGAGAGACTGGGAGTGACTGGAACAAAAGTGAGGGTGAAAGGGAGCAACTGGAACCATGTGGGGTTCAACTGGTTCATACTGGCAGTGACTGGGACCACACTGGGCTCATCTTTGGATCATATTGGGAGTGACTAGACTAACACTGGGAGTACGTGAGGGTGACTGGGAACATACCCTGCACATCATCCCCCATACTGGGGGTGACTGGGAGCAACTGGCATCATACTGGGACTGAGGAGGTTGATCTAGCTGGAGGCAATTGGGACCATACTGGGAGTAATTTGAAGGAAATGGGATTTTACTGAGACTACACTGGGAGTGCTGGCATGTGACTAGGATCATACTGGAGCTTACTGGGCTCATATTGGTGATGAAAGGGAGCAACTGGGATCACACTATGGGCTGCTGGGAGCAACAGAGAGAAACTGGGATTGTGCTGCAAGCCAACTGGAGGAACTGGGAATGACTGGATGCATGCTGGAGGCAACTGGGATATACTGGATGTGACTGAGATCATAGTGGGATAATAGGCACTTTACTGGGATCACTGGGAATGTCTGGGAATCACTATGGACATCCTGAGGGTATATATATACTGGGATACACTGGGAGTGTCTGTAACCATACTGGGGATGACTGGGAACACACTGGGGACAATGGGGATCATGCTGGGGAGAACTGGGAGTGAGTGGGAATGACTGGGTCTACACTGAGGGCAACTGGGCATGACTGGGATCATGCTGGGAGGGACTGGGATAATCTATTGAGTTACTGGGACTATAGTAGGGGCAACTGGGTGCAACTGGGATCACACTGGGTGGAACTGGGACGACACTGAGGGAGACTGGGATCATACTGGGAGTGACTGGAACCATGGCAATGGCCTGGGCTGGGTGATGTGGAGCCTCAGGGTGCACAGGGCTCTGTGACACTGTGGGGCCTGCTGGAACCAAGGGGACATTGTGACACTCTGGGCCCGCCCTGCCCATGGGGTGTTCCAGGAGCCCCGGGGTGCCCATGGCAGCAGAGCAGAGCCCCTGGCTCAGGAGGCAGCAGCTCCCCGGGACAGCCTGGGCAGGCGGGCAGCAGGGAATCACCAGGGAGAAGAGGAAGGCCAAGGCCCAGCACCCCAAGGGCAGCACCAGCTGAGGGACGGGGCAGGAGGGAGAGGCCGCTGCTGGGACGGCGCCGGGGCTCCCTAACACTGTGCTGAGGTTGTGGGACATAAGAGGGGGCTGTGTGACATAACAGAGTTGTCTGTGTGACATCACAGACTGGGCAGTGACATCACATGGGCTGTGTGACATCACAGGAGGCTGTATGACATCACAGTTTGCTGTGTGATGTCACCAATGGCTATGTGACATCACAGGGGCTGTGTGACATCACAAGTTGCTCTGTGATGTCACAGGGGGCTGTGTGACATCACAAGGGGCTGTGTGACATAACATGTTTCTCTGTGACATCACCAAGGACTGTGTGACATCACAGAGGGTTATGTGACATCATAGAGCTTGCTATGTGACATCATAGAGTTTGCTTTGTGACATCACAACCTGGCCAGTGGCATCATCAGTGGTTGTGTGATGTCACAGGTGGCTATGTGACATCATAGTTTGCTGTGTTACATCACATACTGGACACTGTCACATTACAGGAGGCTGTGTGACATCACAGGGGCTGTGTGAGGTCACTGGTGAGGTCACTCAGCCCCAGCCCCCCTCACAGTTCCCCCCAGAGAAGTCCAATGCTGCTCATGCACAGCGGGACCCCCTGTCCCCCCGGGTCCCCCCTGCCCCCAGTGCCACAGCCTCCCCCAGAGGATGTTCCATGAGATCGACCCCAGAGCCTGAGCCCCCAGGGCCATGGGGGGTGGGACAGGGGGACAGGGACACCCCAACAGTGTCCCCGTGTCTCCCAGGGCCAGAGCCTGGGCCAGGGCTCCTTCACCCTGTTACGAACGAGGGCTTGAGAGCACTTAAAAAATCCCTGACAAGGGATCAGCAAACCCAGATTTAATATTAAGTGACAGCATGACAGAGTTCGTTGGCAAGAGTCACTCTGCTCCCGACTGGACACATCAGACATAGCAAGGAAATAAAGCAGCAACAAAACCAAACAAAATCCAGGCAATCGAACCACAAAAAGAACCAAGAACTGTCCCTGTGTGTCTTTGTCAGAAGGACAGTGAGAGCAAAGCTAAAAGGAATCCAGCCTAAAAGCTCCAACTCAGAGTACACAAACAATTGTAATTCCTTTTAATTATGTCCTTGAGAGAGTTGCTTGGGGGATGGGGGTCAGGGCTTGTCTGTCCTGCTTGGCACAGCCCAGGCAGGGCTTTCACAGCCACTTTGCACACTCCATTTCCCACCTGCACCCGCTGGGGCCTCTCAGTTCTGCTTGCCCAGCCCCAGGGACACTCTCCTTGTCTGCCCATTCCCCCACGGTCTCTGGGCAGGGATGGCCTCAGTGGGGGCTGTGACATCCTCAGCCACTTGGAGGCTGCTGCTGGATTTGACTTCTACAGAGGCTTGTTCAGCCTTCAGCTCTTCAGTTCAAGAATTCAGTGCCCCAGGGCTCATTAACATTGGGAACACCTTAACAAGCCAAGCCTCTGGCAATAATTTAAGGTTTCCATATAATTTCTGGTTAATAGGGCAGATTTTAGAAGTGTAATCAAAGTGATTATATATAGCAAGAAAGCGACAAAACATTTTTTAGGTCCTCTAGGGTTTTTTTTCCTGTTAATACATTGATTTGTGCTCTCTACAACTGACACTGAATCCAAGTACCTCCTCATGCAGTTTGACTAGATATGAAAATCAAGACCCTTCATGGCTGACAAACAATCAGACTCTACCCCTACCTCCATCCCCTCCTTTCCCCCATCCAAGCCCTGGGACTCAGAGCAGCCTTGTGCAAATCTGAGCTCCTTCCACCCCAGGCTGGACCTGCAGCTTTCAGCTCCTTGTCTCCAACTCCCACCTGCTTTCCTTGGAGAAGGAGCTGCCCGAGACATGGAGGGATTTATTGTCATCCAACAAAGCCAAGGAAAGGCACAGCTCCATCAAATGCAAAAGTCATTTTTCTGCTGGATATTAAATCCACTTTCCACAGCAGACAGTCTCAGACCAATGGAAAACACCTTCTGTTCCCAGCACAGATCCCAAGGTCCCCCCAAACTCTCCTTGCCCCTATTCTGCCAAGATTTGTTCTTTGCACACACGAGTCTCTCGCTGAAGTCAGGATCTCCCTCCATGTCCACAGGGAAGAAAAGAGAGAAAGTGGATGAAGAGCTCTCCTGTGTAGAGCCAAGGTCCAAGTACTACTGGAGTACCACAACTCACTGGGTTTGTGTCCTTTGGGGCTCAAGGACTGCTGAGACTCGAGGGCACAGAAAGGTTTCTTGCCAACAAAAAGAGGTTGAACATGATAGAGTTTAATAACCATCACAGCTCCTCCCTCAGCTCTCTGTGATGTCCCAGCAGCATCTGACATGTCCACCATCCCCAAGGGATTTCTTTATAGGAATGGTTTTAGACAAAGACATAAGAAAAGGTAATTTCTGATAGATATAAACACAATTAAGATGATGACTAATGTAATATTTATTTGAACTTCTAAAAGATTGGGGAGCTCCCTGAAGCTCAAAGTATGAAACCAGTCATCTGGGGGCACTTGAATGACCAGAAAGATTCTGGAGGAGGAAATCTGGGAGCAGTAAAATGGACAGATCCAGCTGCTCTAGTGAAGAGATATCCTTAGACATGGCCATTTAAGCAAGGGTAATGGAAATACCTGAAGGAAGAGGAAAAGATAGTGAATATTAGTGAAAAAGTAGAGGCAAAGATCAGTATTTCTTCTGCTATAAGAAGAAGAATCCAGTAGATCCAGGAAATTCCTGTTCCTGGTAGGGAATATTTACAACTTCTTAAAAGTACTCAAGTGACCCAGATAAGAAAAATGTGCTTGTTTATTAAAAAATTAAAAGGAATTAAAACCTGTGCCCCTCTCCAGGAAGACATCAGCTGTGTGCCCACGAACAGGCAGTGCCACTTGTGCCCTGAGGTGCAGAGCTGGGATTGGCATCTCTCAGAGAGGAGCTGAGGGAGAGCAGAGCACCTTGCAAGCTGCAGGTCCCTGAAAGCCCCACAGGACTCCTGTCCCATCAACATCTGCTCTACTCCAGTCTGAAACAGGAACCAGCATGGTGCTGGGATCATCAGAGAACTGAGGTGTGTGCTGGAATTCCATCCCCTCCCCATCCCACAGCAGCCCTGCCTTTCCCTCCTGCAGCCTTGGTCTCCAGCACAGCCATGGAGGCTCTTTGGGCTCTGGAGTTTTCCTGCAGCCACCAAGAGCAGCTGAGTTGTGCCTTTGGCACAGTCAGGCCTGCCCAGCATTGCAGGCAATGCCCAGCAATTCCTTGTGTGTGCCTGGCCTTGCTGTCAGCCCCGGCATCGGCTGCGTGGCCCCTTTGTGCGGCGCTGGCCCAGCCATGGTGCCATAGCCCCTGTGCAGGCCCAGGGCAGGACAGGAGCATTGCGGCTGGGAAGGGCCCCTGTGCCGTGGTGCCCACAGCAGCCTTGGGGCTCTGTGCCCCATGGCCTCCCTGCTGGGCAGCCTCTGCCAGCTCCTGCACAGCCTGGGGCACCTGTGGGCCTGCACAGACAGCCCTGCCCCGGGCTCTGCCGGGCTCTGGGCCAGCAGAGAGGCCACACAGGGCTGGCCATGGCCGGCAACAGGCCCTGAGCCCCACAGGAGGATGGAGCTGGGCCACAGCCAAAGTGCCCCACAAACCTGGGCTGAGCAGCCAGGGCTGGCAGGGGCTGGGGACAGAGGCTGGCGCTGACAAATGTCCTGGGCCCCCTCCCTGCTCTGGCCATGCCACCAAGGGCACAGAGCAGCATCCACTCTGGGCCCCTTGCCTGTTTTCAATGCCTTCTCCAGGCACTGGCCCTGCCCCACAAGGCCTGGGCTGAGTCCTGCCCCTGCACGCTCACCCAGGCTGAGATGGACACTGATGCTTTCTCTGCCAGGCTCTCTCAGCCCAGCCCAGCTCCCTCCAAGCTCTGCCAGCTGCCCTGAGCTCTGGGCAGCACCAAGGGCCTCTCCCCAGCACAGCCCAGCCGCCTCTGGCCCCACAGCTCTGCTCAGGCCAGGCTGCTCTGGGCAGGGGCCCCACGGCCTCAGCCCCTGGCAAGGGCACAGCAGCAGCTGCAGCTCAGACAGGGCTCAGCCCCAGCCATGGGGAAGGGGCTGGGCCAAGGGAAATGGAGGCTCCCTGTGTGCCCTGCTCCCCTGTGGCTGAGGTGCTGAGAGCTCTGCAGCCCCTGCTGCCATCCATTCTGCCCAGGCCAGCACAACAGCCGCGGCCTTGGGGCCCTCCAGAGCTGTTCCTCCTGCAGTCCCAGGGCCCATGGCAAAGCTGGGGCAGGCAGAAAGCTGTGCCCATTTCTGTTCATTGCTGCTTGGATGAGAATGGATCCCAAGCCCCTTGGAGATTGCTTATGAATTTCACTCCTCCAGAGGCCTCTTCTTTCTTGAGCTTTTCAGGTCAGGAATTCAGGGAGAAAAGCTCATAAACATGTTCAAAGAACCTGAACAAGAAAAGCCACTGGGAATAAATCGGGTTTTCAATTCCTCTGTCGATAATTTGAATGATTCCAGAGGTGTATTCAAAGTGGATATACTATATTGAAAACAATGCAAAAAGCACTATTTTATCCTGGTTTTTTTCCTGTTTATATATTGCTATCAGCAATTGATATTGACCTCCAGCAACTCCAAATATTGTCTGAATCATTATGAAAATCAAGCCCCTTCATGGCTGACAATCAATCAGACATTTTCCCCACCCCTCTCCACCTTTTCCCTCATCCACCCTGCACTTGCATGGATCAGGAACAGTGTAGCCAGCAGGAGCAGGGCAGTGATTCTTCCCCTGTGCTCAGCACTGGTTCGGCAGGACCTCAAGTGCTGTGTCCACTTCTGGACCCCCCAATTCAGGAAAAACATGGAAAGGCTGGAGCGTGTCCAGAGAAGGGCAACAAGGCTGGTGAGGGGTGTGGAGCACAAGTCCTGTGAGGAGGGGCTGAGGGAGCTGGGGTTGTTTATCCTGGAGAAGAGGAGGCTCAGGGGAGACCTCATCACTCACTGCAACTCCCTGACAGGAGGGTGCAGCCAGGTGTGGGTCAGGCTCTTTTTCCAAGGAACAGTTACAGGACAGGAGTACACAGTCTTCAGCTGAACCAGGGGACATTTAGGCGAGACTTAAGGAAATATTCTTTGCAGAAATGGTGATTGGGCATTGGAATGGGTTACCCAGGGAGGTGGGTGAGCCACCCTCCCTGGAAGTGTTCAGGGAAAGACTGAATTTGGCACTCAGTGCCATGGGCTGGGTGACAAGGTGGTGTTGGGTCACAGGTGTGACTTGATGCTCTCCAAGGTCTTTTCCAGCCTGGTGGATTCTCTGATGATGGTGACACTGCAGGGCCCTGGGGAAGCAAGGGGCCATTGTGACACTGTGGAAAAAAGGAGACCATTTCTGCAGTGCCAGACCTCATGGAACCAAGGCAACACTGTGACACTGCAGGGCCTTGGGGAATCCAAAGGACTTTGTGACACCAAGGGGTCCTCTGGAAGCAAAGGGACATTGTGACACTGGGAGGCCTCATGGAACCATGGTAACACCAAGTTGTCTGGGAGTGTTTATCTGCTGGAGGGTAGGAGGGCTCTGCACAGGGCCCTGGACAGGCTGGATCCAGGGAAGAAATCCAGCAATGCGAGGTTTAACAAGTCCAAGTGCCGGATCCTGCACTTTGGCCACAACAACCCCTGCAGCACTACAGGCTGGGGACAGAGTGGCTGGACAGCAGCCAGGCAGAAAGGGACCTGCAGGGACTGATGGACAGCAGGCTGGACATGAGGCAGCAGTGTGCCCAGGTGGCCAAGAAGGCCAATGGCTCCTGGCCTGGATCAGGAACAGTGTGGCCAGCAGGAGCAGGGCAGTGATTCTTCCCCGGTGCTCAGCACTGGTTGGACAGCACCTCGAGTGCTGTGTCCAGTTCTGGGCCAGAAGTTTAGGGTGGACATGGAGGGGCTGGAGCGTGTCCAGAGCAGGGCAAAAAGGCTGGTGTGGAGTATGGAGCACAAGTCCTCTGAGGAGTGGCTGAGGTAATTGGTGTTGTTTATCCAGGAGAAGAGGAGGCTCAGGGGAGACAAGTCAGAGTCAGAGAACAGGTAAAACTTGATGATGTCCAAGGTCCTTTCCAACCTTGCTGATTCTGGGATTCTCTGAAACCACCCTTGCAGCAGTTGCAGGATGAGCCCTGGGCCTCCTCTTCAAAGGTGCAGCAGCCCAGGTCCCTCAGCTTCTCCTCAAAGCCCCAAGCTCATCATGTCAGTCCTGCAGAGCCTCTGCAGCTCCTCCTCCTTGACCACAACAGGGAGCCCCACAGCCAGACACACCAGCCCAGATGGGACCCCTGGCCTGTGGTGCCTCTGGCAAGGGAGCAGCACGAGGCTCTGAAAGAGCCTGCAGAAAATTCCTGCAGCACTTGGAGGATGATCCCAAGGGACGTTCCCATGGTGCCAAGTCAGGAACTGAAATGGGGAGTTGGGCCAGAGAGAAAAGGGCAACCAGGAATGGGCTGTTCGCAGGAAGGAAAAGGGATGGAAAGAGGAAGAAATTGCAGCAGAAGAGTTAAGAAAGCCAAGGTGAAGCAAAGGAAATGGTCAGGGCAGTTTGGGGGTGGCTGCCAGGCAGTCCTGGCTCTGAGCAACAACGTCTGCAGTGGCACAGGAAACTCCCAGCTGATGGGAACAAACTTTCTGTGTGCCTTCAGAGGCCACCACAAACCTGAGTGGTTTCCCTGCTGTCCCCCAGCCCTTCCTGGCCACAGGGGCTGATGGAATTTGTGCTCCCTCAGGTTCATCTCCCCACACCAACACCATGGGGGTGCTGATGCCTGCTCTGGGCAGTGCAAACAGGGGCTCCTGAGGCAGTGCTGCCGTGTCTGTGCCTGCAAGGATGCGGCACCTGTGTGAGCTGGGGGAGAGGCCAGGGCTGCAGAGGGGGGATGTTGTTGGCAGGTGCATGAGGACGCTGTGGGACGCTGCCCTGGGGTGTCCAGCGCAGTGGGGATGGATCAGCCCCTGCTCTGCTGCTCCTTCCCCTTGTCTCCCCCAGGCACCTTGCAGAGCCCCAGCCATGCTGTTTGCCCCCAGCCTGCCCACGGCCAGCCTGGGGCTGCTCCCGGGGCTTTTCTGTGCTCAGCATTGGCCTGGGCAAAGTGTTCTGGAGAGAGCCTGGGCAAGGAGCCTGCAGCCCCCAGGCCCTGGCCTGAGGTGTCAGCGCTGCCCCAGCAGTGCCCATGGCCTGTCCCTGCTGCAGCCCCGGCACTGCCACCCCCAGCACTGTGCCCGGCCCCGAGAGCACTCAGGCCCTACAGCAACACCAGGGCCAGCAGGGCAACGGGGCAGGGCCACGGCAGCAGCACTGGCAACACCAAGGGCTGCTGCTGCTGCTGCTGGGCACAGCTGCTGTGCCAGCACTGATCTGCCCCCAGCTCTGCACACAGACATTGCTGCTGCAGCTGCAGAGAAGGGAACCAAAGGGGCATCTCTGCAGAAAACTTAGCTAGGAGATTTTTTATTTTGTTCAAATCCAGCAAGAGCTCAGCCCCTCATTGACATAGTCTGTGGCTACAGGGAAGGTAGAGAGTACAGAAGAAGAAATGGCACAAAAATGATATTTATTTGTAAAAAAGATTTATAAAAAAACCCCAAAAATCAAAGAATTAGAACCCCCAAATTGACAAACATGAAGTATCAAACATGGCTTTTATTACAAGTGATTTGCAGAAAATGGCCACCAGTTTACGTTTTTTAAAGCATCCAGTCATCAGTCTCCACATTGCAGCCTTGAGCTCCTGGTTCCTCAGGCTGTAGATGAGGGGGTTCAGGGCTGGAGGCACCACTGAGTACAGAACTGACAGGGACAGATCCAGGGATGGGGAGGAGATGGAGAGGGGCTTCAGGTGAGCAAATGTGCCAGTGCTGATGAACAGGGAGACCACAGCCAGGTGAGGGAGGCAGGTGGAAAAGGCTTTGTGCCGTCCCTGCTCCGAGGGGATCCTCAGCACAGCCCTGAAGATCTGCACATAGGAGAAAACAATGAACACAAAACAACCAAACACTATTGAGATGGTAAACAGAATGAGGCAAAATTCCCTGATATTGGAGAGTGAGCAGGAGAGCTTGAGGATCTGTGGAATTTCACAGAAGAACTGTCCCAGGGCATTTCCATGGCACAGAGGCAAAGAAAATGTATTGGCCGTGTGCATGAGAGCATTGAGAAAGGCAGTGGCCCAGGCAGCTGCTGCCATGTGGGCACAAGCTCTGCTGCCCAGGAGGGTCCCGTAGTGCAGGGGTTTGCAGATGGACACGTAGCGGTCGTAGCACATGATGGTCAGGAGGGAAAGTTCTGATCCAAGAAAGAAGATAATCATAAAGAGCTGAGCAGCACATCCTGAGTAGGAGATGGTTCTTGTGTCCCAGAGGGAATTGTGCATGGCTTTGGGGACAGTGGTGCAGATGAAACCCAGGTCGGTGAGGGCCAGGTTGAGCAGGAAGAAGAACATGGGGCTGTGCAGGAGGTGGCCGCAGGCTACGGCGCTGATGATGAGGCCGTTGCCCAGGAGGGCAGCCAGGGAGATGCCCAGGAAGAGGCAGAAGTGCAGGAGCTGCAGCTGCCGCATTTCTGCCAATGCCAGCAGGAGGAAGTGGTTGATGGAGCTGCTGTTGGACATTTTCTGTCTCTGGGCATTGGGTGCTGCCATGGAGAAAAGGAGGGGAAGAGTTATAAGAGAGGCTTGTAACCAAAATCAAAGCCATGTCCCATACATACTTCCCTGGAACACACAGACACAATTTGTGTTCATGAGTTCTGCAGTTTTCTTTTTAAGCTCCCGCATATCTATTCTTGGGTTCTTTTGTAATCAAACCCTCTGCATTTGTGCTGCCCCCAGGGAGAACAGAGCAATTCGGGTGAGGCAAAGTGATGAGATAAGAGTGAGGGGACATGATCTGTCATTCTGACCTGTTCACAGTTTCTCTGGGCTTTAGCCTTTCTCAGGTGGTGGGGGATCAGCTTCCCATATTTCCCCTAAAAAAATCACCAGGTACTGCTGGGACCAGATGGATCCACCACAGCCCAGCTCCATTTTTCTATCCAAGGACTCACATTGCTCATTTCACCAACCCAACAGCATTTTCAGTGTCACAACACCTCTGCCTTTCCCCATGGGTCTTTCAGATAACACAAAGATGCTCCAGGACAGGTTTGCATCCTGCATTGAAGCTCCCAGCTTGCACTGAAATCTCAGGGAGACTTCCAAGTGTCCTTAGGATGGCACTGGACTAAAGGAGATGCAGCTCCTTCCCTGGCTGCACTGACAGCATTGCCCACAGCCGGGCACTGGGGACAGCGTCACCCTGAGCCAGCTGTGCCCCCTGCCAGAGCCCCCCAGTGCCGGGCAGCTGCTCCCAGCCCTGTGCTCTGCAGAGGGAACTGGGCCCGGGGCTGCACAGCTGCCCCACGGCTCTGCTGCAGCTCTGCCTGCACAGGAGGGGCTGCACGCCTTGGAGCCCCGGCCCTGAGGGCAGAGGCTTGGCTGGGGGACAGGAGGGAGGGGGCTTGTTCAGAGGGAGGGGCTGCACTGCAGGGGCTCCTATGGAGATCTCTGAACTCTCCCTGCCACAACATTTCTGGCTTTTGTTTTCTCTCATTGCCTCATCTTCTCTTTGTTTCCTGGAGATTTTCCTCCTGCAGGTGTTTCCCTGTGCCTGAGCTCTCCCTGCCAGCACTCCCAGAGCCCAAATCTCTCTGCACCCTCCTTGGCCCTACAGAACCATTCCTGTTTGCAGAGCACTGGCTGGGGGCAGGTTCTGCTTGCAGCTTGGGAAAGGACAGCTCAGACTAAGCCTGATCACTGAAAGTTTAGATGTCCCAGGGATTTGTCAAAATTTAGGGTAACTTTATGATTTGTTCTCCCTCTCCCCCATTAACTAATATTATGAAATGAAAACAGTCTCAGAAAATGTCCTCATTTTAAAAAAAATCCTTGTCTTGGAAATATTTTGAGAGCAGGCAGAAGCTCATTGTGTCAGAGCTTCATGAACATTTCACCTCCCCTGTACCAGAAATACTCAGAGTTGTACTCACAGAGTCTGTAGGCATTGGGATGTTGCAGCTTGAGGAGATCACTGCAGGAGCTGCAGCTGCATTGTCCTGCAGCCAGAGGTTCCTGTGCCAAGGGCTGGCAGTGATTCTCCCCCAGTCCCTTCTCAGCACCTTCCCAGCCCTGAGTGATTGAAGCTCTCTGTGCCTGTGTGCTGTGCCCGGGGTGGCTGCAGGCAGTGCCCCAGCCCTGCTGGGCTGGCAGAAAAGCTGCTCATCCAGAGAAATGTGTTTTTAAGCTCTTCTTGGTTACCAGGATCTCCCTCTGGAGGATGAGCTCAGCCCTTCTCATTAGCACAGACACAGCACAAGGACTTTAATGACCCTCTCAGGGCTTTTGTGCTGAGGCCCTGAACATCAGTCCCTGAGAGGGAGCTGAAGAAACCTCTCCAGAACTCCAAGGCAGAAGCCAACTCCAAAGTTTCTGGAAGTTTTAATGGGTCCCACTGAGGGACACGACACAGAAAGTGTCCCCAGGCCCCAGGCAGAGCAGAGAACTGCAGGCAGGGATGACAGGAGGGGACAAAGAGAAGCCAAGTCTGGGTGCCCTGGGCCACAGCAGCCTCTGGGCCACCAAGGACACTGAGGAGACCCTTGTCCTGAGGCCCTGGGGCCTCCTGGCACAGCCCCAGCAAGGCTGGACACTGTCAGCCCCTTGTGCTGCCCTCAGCATCCCCCTCCCATGCCAGTGGCCTCCAGGATGTGCTGGAAGGAGTCCCTGGGGAAGGAGCCTTGGTCAGCAATGGCCCTGGGGGGCTCCTTCATGCTGCCAGGGACTGCAGGTTTTTCCAAGGACTTTGGGTTTGGCTTTTGCCTTGGAGTCTCTGAGAGGTTTGTGCAATCCTGGCCTCCAATTCTCTGCTTTAATGAGTCCCTTGAGAGGCTTTGTCAGTAACAACACTCAGTGGGGCTCATTAATGCTTCAAGGTACTTCAGTTATTTTATGGTACTTTGTTTTTCCCTTTTCAAACTGACTTTTGGAAAAGTTTGTGCTATCATGGCACCCAATTATCTGCTTTAACGCGTCCCTTGGGATTCTTTGTCAGTAAAAACACTCAGTGGGGCTCATTAATACTTCAGGATACTCAAAGTTTATTACAGAAGGTTTTTTGACACTAAGTCTGAAAGTTTTCTGCAATCATGGCCCCAATTATCTACTTTAATGAGTCCCTTGGGATTCTTAGCCAGTAACAACACTCAGTGGGGTTTATTAATACTTCAAGGTAGTCAGGGTTAGTTTAAGTACTTCTTTGGGCCACTGAGTCTCTGAGAAGTTTTTGTGCAATCCTGGACTCCAATTACCTGCTTTAATGAGTCCCTTGAGAGCTTTGCAATGACACACAGTGGGGCTCAGTAATGCTTTGAGACAGTCAAGATTTTTCTGATACTTTGGATTTTCCTTTGGATTTTCCATCCCACGCTGAGTATTTGAGAGGTTTTTATGCAATCCTGGCCTCCAGTTATCTCCTCTACAGACCTCATGAGGAGCCTGTGTTGGGGATGGACCTCAGTGCAACCCATAAATACTTCAAGACACTTTGGGTTTTTCTTCTAACTTGGACCAAGGTTTGTGCAATCTCCTCTCAGGCCCTGAGGTTCCAGGGCTCAGCACCAAATGCACCACGGGGCTCATTAGGATCAAGCAAATCCTGACAAACCATGTCTGTGCCTTGATTTGCCTTTAGTCTGGTGCAGTTCACTAAAAGTCTTTTCTCCTAGAGTTATGGGGAAATATTTCAAAAAAACCCATATTCCTATTTTCAAGGGTGTCCTTTTCTCTTCAGAGAAGAGATGACTGCTACATTTAGTGATTGATATTTACTTAGGGTCTCTCCTCAGGAGGTCTGGCTTGCTCAGAGAAGCTGTGCCTTGAGGTCTGACCCAGTGTGGACAACCTTGCTCCACAATCCCCAACCCCATCCTGTCTCTCCTCACTCACCTGGGACCTGCTTTGCTTGGAGAACTGGCTGCATTCAGCCAAAAGAGGGCTTTTTCTTCTTTCATTTGAGCAATCTAAAATTTCAGAGTTTCAGACAATCTCTTCAAGTATGAATCATTAGAAACAGATATGATCATGGTCAGAGACTCGCTAACTAGTTTAAGTTACAAAGTGTTATGTATATTAACACCAGCAGGTTGCACAGGAGTCATCTCTGAAAGGTGTGACCGCCCTGTAAAAGGTTCTTTGCCCTCTGTTTTTTTCCCAATATCTTACATACAATACATGTGCATAACCGCAGCACCTCCCATCCCCACTCTGTATTAAATGAGGCTATCAGTCCTTCATGTGTGTGCAATTCCTCTCTTGAATTGGGTCAGTGGTCTCAAAAGATGAAGTCAGGAGAGTCTTCCTCAGGTCTCTGTGACCCTCTGGCACAATCCAAGGTCCCCTGCTTTGTGATTGATTGATATAAAGTCCAGGTGCTTGTCACTGTTCTTACTGGTTTCAATCTGTTCTTATAAAGGTTCACTTACTGGATTTCCTTCTATAAACAAGTTCACAATGGCAAACAATAAAACAATTAGCTCTAGTTAAGGAATCTAATAATCATTACCCTATCATTTGCTTATCTACTTTTCACCCTGATCCATATAAATTACTACCATCGCTTAGCTAAAATCTTTACTCTTTAAAATCATGATTCGGTGCCTCCAAATGTTGGGGTGCCCCCTGAATGTTGGGGTGTTCCCAGCACAGCCCCCCCCCCCCCCCAAAGGGTCATCTGTGTCCACGTTCACCAGGAGGAATCGACGGTGGCCATCATCTTCTCCCGGCCTGTCAGGGTGAGTGGGGACACATGGGAACCCCCAAAATCACCTGGCTACTTCCAAACTCACCTGAATAACCCCCCAAAATCACCTGGGTATCCCCAAAAAATTACCTGGATACACCTTGATATCTCCCCAGATCACTTTGGTACCCCAAGAAATCACCTGGATCTTCCCTGGAATCACCTGGGTACACCTGAGTACCCCCCCAAGTCTCCTGGGTACCCCCGAAAAATCACCTGGATCCCCCCAGAAATCACCTGGGACTGCCAAAAATTACCTGGATACCTCAAAAATCACCTGGGTACAACTGGGTACCTTAAAACCCACCTGGGTATCCTCAAAAATAACCTGGGTACTCCTAAAAAATCACCTGGATACACCTGGGTACTCTCGTGGGTCAGGTAGCTGAAGAACGTGTTTTCTATTTCACCTGTTGTAACAGCAGATATTTCTTTATCTCTTGTAACTCCAGGGGGGAGGGGGCTGGATGCCTTCTGATAATGGCCCAGCTGTTAAAACCAGGTGTGGCAGTGTTTCTTATCTCCTTCACCTCCTGTCCATCCTCCAGGGAGATATCTTCTGCTAATGGGCCATTAAGGCTCATCAAGGACATCACACATTACATCACCCCAATGTGAGATGTTCCACCCAGTGTGTGGGGGGGGCCAACCATTCCTACCTGGATAAAAACTGAGACTCAGGAACAGCAGGCATCTGTTTTTTCCACCAGAGGAAGATCAGACCCATCTCGCCACCACTGGACTTTTCCTACTCCATTATTTGTACCCCACAGAACCTCATCTAGGATTTATTTGGACTGCTTCCAACACCCTGACCAACAGAGTTTCAGGTCATTTCCCTGACTCTGTCAGGGTGTTTTTTTACAGGACTTCTGTTTTGCTTACTTGCTTGTCTTTGTACTGCTGCATTTGTATTTTGGTGGTTTTGTTGTTGTTATTGTTGTTGTTGTTTATTCCTATTAAAGAACTGTTACTCCTATTCCCATATCTTTGAACACCCCTAATTGCAAAATTGTAATAATTTGGAGGTGAGGGGGGTGACATTCTCCATTCCAAGGGAATCTCCAGCTCTCCCTGGCAGACAACTTTCTTTCAAAACCAGGACAGCTGCTTTAAGAGCTCCCGCTCTTGTTGGGTCCTGCTATAACTGCCTTTAAAAGGGCAACACCACTCCCGTTGATTCCAGTACGGAGCCCTGGGGGTGTTTGGGGGTCCCAGGTGGGGTTTGGGGGTCCCAGAATAGTTTGGGGGTCCCAGAAGGGTTTAGGGGTTGCAAGAGGGGTGTGTAGGTCCCAGGAGGGTTCAGGGGTCCCTGGTGATGCTGATGATGGTGATGTGGACGCTGTGCTGGGTGTAAACATGCATGAGGGGCTCCTGGAGAGGTTTTGCAGATCCGGGGGTTTTTGGGGTCATGGTGTAATTTTGGAGGTTCCCAAGGGTTTTTCAGGGGTCCTAAAGGTGGGGATTAGGTGATCCCAGGGGGATCCCAGGGCTGCTTTTGGGTACCTGCTGGTGACAGAGATGAGGACCCCGTGCCAGGTATGAACCTTCTCAAGGGGGTCTGACAGTGGTGTTGGGAGGTCCTGTGGGAATTTTGATGTCCTGAGAGGGTTTGGGGGGCAGTCTGTATGGCTTTTTGCATTCTTGGGGAGTTTTTTGAGGGTCCCAGGGATGTTTTTGGGATCCTGGGGAGGCTGAGGTATCCCGGGAGGGGTAGGGCATTCCCAAGAGGTTTTTGGGGTATCTGGGCAATGCCGGTGACAGAGCTGGGGACACCGTGCCAGGTCTGACCCTTCTCACTGTGCACGGGCAGTGTCAGCGTGTTCAGGGAGATCCTGGAGGCCTGAGGGGTCACCCCAAATCCCAGGGAACCCCAAATGCTCAGGGACCCCCTGAACTCCCCTCACTGCTGCATCTGCTGCAGGCAGGGGGGCACCAACACTCGGCCCCACCCCCACAATCACAGGGGGACAGAAACAAGGGAGGGGCCGAGTGCTGGTGCCCCCCTGCCTGCCGCAGATGGAAAGGTCAGCAGGGACCCCAAAGTCATGGGAAAGGGACACAGGGGACACCCAAAAATCCCTGTGGGGGGATGAGGGGGGACCCAAAAGGAATTTGGGGGGACTGGGTGGGTCATTGAAGGGCCCTCAGGAGTCTTGTGGGGGGTGAGGACAGCAAAGAACAGGGCAACCCCCAGGAGGGGTTTGGGGGGGAAGAGGATTGGAGTTTCCATGGCAGTGGGATGGGGATGAGATCTGCCCATGGAATTCCATGGGAATGGCATGGCAGTGAAATCCATCTAGAGAATTCCCATGGGAATGGGACAGCAGTGACATCCATCTATGGAGGTCCCATGGGAATTCTCATGTTCCCAAATTTTGTCCTCCCAAATCCCACATTTCCAAATCCCACATTCCCAAGGAAATTCTACCCTCCCCACCTTTACTCTCCAGCACTTCCCACCCACATCTGACATATTTCCAGAGACATTCCAGGCAGGTGTGCCCCAGGGGATTTGTTCATTCCTCAGCCTCCATCTCATCCTGTTCCCAGCGCCTCTTTGTGACCTGGGCAGCGCCGTCGGCCACCACGAATCCGCCTAATCCCAGCTGGAAGGAGAGGAATTCCCGCCTTTCAGAGCCGAGCTGATCGGATGCGCGGACACTCCTGTGGGACAGGAGGTCACAGCCAAAAACCTCATGAAGTGTGTGGAGACCTGGGGAGGGATTGGACCCATGGAGTCCCACGGAATTGTGTTCCAGCCCCACACAAACCCCATTCCAGCTCCATGGAGTCCCAGAGTCTGATGGAGACCTGCAGAGCCTCATCTCAGCCCGCTGGATCCGCATGGATCAGAAAAGGTTGCTCCAAGGGTCCCAAGTGTCCGCATTCCAATCAAAATGTGAGAAAACCTGGGATGGCTGGGAATAGGGGTCCCAAGTGTCCTCAGTGATATGGGAAGGAGGGGCTGGGTGCTGGGAAAGGCAGGAGTAGGAGTCCAGGGGGCCCAGGGTCAAAATAAATGGTGGGCCTGGGAGAGGTGGGGTGGCCAGGAAAAGGGTTTGGGGGTCCCAGTGACAGCAGTGGCTGCTCCCAGTATCAGCCCAGTTGCCCCCCGGTGTGGTTCCAGTTTCCTCGGCACTCCCAGTATGAGCCCAGTCACTGCCAGTCATTCCCCATTATGATGCAGTTTGCCCCCAGCAAGGTCCAGGTTCCTCCCACTTTCATTCCGTATTTCCCAGTTGTCCCTTCTATGGTCCCAGTCACCCCCAGTATGATGCCAGTCTCTCCCAGCACGGTCCCAGTCATGCCCAGTTGCCCACAGTGTAGACCAGTCACTCCAACATGCTCACAGTTTATCTCTTGTAACTCCAGGGGAGGGGGGCAGATGCCTTCTGATACTGGGCCAGCTGTTAAAACCAGGTGTGGCAGTGTTTCTTATCTCCTTCACCACCTGCCCATCCTCCAGGGAGATATCTTCTGCTAATGGGCCATTAAGGCTCATCAAGGACATGACACATTACATCATCACATTGGGAGATGCTCCACCCTGTTTGGGGGGGGCAACTCTTCTTACCTGGATAAAAGCTGAGACTCAGGAACAGCAGGCATTGGGTCTTTTCCACCAAAGGAAGACCAGACACATCCTGCTACCACTGGACTTTTCCTACTCCATTATTTGTACCCCACAGAACCTCACCTAGGATTTATTTGGACTGCTTCCAACACCCTGACCAACAGGGTGTCAGGTCATATCCCTGACTCTGTCAGGATTTTTTCCAGGACTTCAGTCTTGCTTGTTTGTCTTTGTACTACTACATTTTTATTTGTTGTTTTTGTTGGTTTTTCCATTCCTATTAAAGAATTGTTATTCCTATTCCCATATCTTTGCCTGAAAGCCCCTAATTGCAAAATTATAATAATTTGGATGGGAGGGGAGTGACATTCTCCATTCCAAGGGAAGCTCCAGCTCTCCCTGGCAGACAACTGTCTTTCAAAACCAAGACAGCTGCTTTAAGAGCCCCCGCTCTTGTTGGGTCCTGCTATAACTGCCCTTAAAAGAGCAACACCACTCCCGTTTATTCCCTGTCACAGAGCCCTTGGGTATTTGGGGTTCCAAGGTTGGTTTGGGGGGTCCTGGGAGAGTTTAGGGGTGCCTAGAGGGGTTTGTAGGTCCCAGAAGCGTTCAGGGGTACCTGGTGATGCTGATGATGGTGATGTGGACGCTGTGCTGGGTGTAAACATGCATGAGGGGTTCCTGGAGAGGGTTTTGCAGATCCCGGGGGTTTTTGGGGTCATGGTGCAATTTTGGAGGTTCCCAAGGGTTTTTCAGGGATTCTAAAGGTGGGGATTAGGTGATCCCAGGGCGATCCCAGGGCTGGTTTTGGGTACCTGCTCGTGACAGAGATGGGGACCCCATGCCAGGTATGAACCTTCTCAAGGGAGTGTGACAGTGGTGTTGGGAGGTCCTGTGGGAATTTTGATGTCCTGAGAGGGTTTGGGGGAGTCTGTATGGCTTTTTGCATTCTTGGGGAGTTTTTTGAGGGACCCAGGGATGTTTTTGTAATCATGGGGAGGTTGGGGTGTCCCAGAAAGATTTGAGGATCCCTGGGAGGTTTTGGGGATACCTGGGCCATGCTGGTGACAGAGCTGTGGACCCCGTGCCAGGTCTGACCCTTCTCACTGTGCACGGGCAGCGTCAGCGTGTTCAGGGAGATCCTGGAGGCCTGAGGGGTCACCCCAAATCCCAGGGAACCCCAAATGCTCAGGGACCCCCTGAACTCCCCTCACTGCTGGATCTGCTGCAGGCAGGGGGGCACCAGCACTCGGCCCCACCCCCACAATCACAGGGGGGCAGAAACAGGGGAGGGGCACAGACAGGTCAGGAGGACACCCAAAGTCCTGGGGGAGGGGACATGGGGAAATCCCCATGGGGGAATGAGGGGGAACCCAGGAGGAATTTCACGGGGGCTGGGTGGGTCATGGGGAACCCCCAGGTGTCTTGTGGGGGGTGGGGAGGGCAAAGCACACGGCAACCCCCAGGATGGATTTGGGGGGGAACTGGATTGGAGTTTCCATGGCAGTAGGATGGGGATGAGATCTGCCCATGGAATTCCATGGGAATGGGATGGCAGTGAGATCCAGCTACAGAATTCCCATGGGAACTGGGGATTTGGAAATGTGGTATTTGGGAGGGAAAAATTTGGGAACATGGGAATTCCCATGGGACCTCCATAGGTGGACCCTCCTGCTGTCCCATTCCCATGGGAATTCCCATGTTCCCAAATTTTACTCTCCCAAATCCCACATTTCCAAATCCCACATTCCCATGGGAATTCTACCCTCCCCACCTTTACTCTCCAGCACTTCCCACCCATATCTGACATATTTCCAGAGACATTCCAGGCAGGTGTGCCCCTGGGGATTTGTTCATTCCTCAGCCTCCATCTCATCCTGTTCCCAGCGCCTCTTGGTGACCTGGGCAGCGCCGTCGGCCACCACAAATCCCCGGATCCCAGCTGGAAGGAGAGGAATTCTCACTCGTTGAAGTTAAACTGATCAAGTCCACGGATGCTCCCATGGGACAGGAGGTCACAGCCGGAAACCTCCTGCAGGTGTGGCAACCTGGGGAGAGATTGGACCCATGGAGACCCTCGGAATTGTTTCCCAGCTCCACAGAGCCACATTCCAGCCCTACAGACCCCCAGAGTCTGATGGAGACCCAAGCCATCTCTGTCCCATTCCAAGGAGCGAACACCTGGGGATGCCCGGCCCGGGGCAGTCGGGGGGCAGTCGGGGCCGTTCCTGGCCCCAGGCCGAGCGCTGACAGCCGCGTCTTGCCGGCAGGGAAGGCGTAGGAGGCCCTGCAGGAACGGTACCAAGTGAGTTCGCTGCTGGCGCACGTTGGCTTTGGCAGCGTCTGTGCGGGGACACGGCTCTCGGACGGTGCCCTGGTGAGCAACGGGGCCAGCGGCGGGTGCAGGAGGAGGAAAAGGAAGATTGGGGCTCGGCTGAGAGAGCAGTGAGCTCAGCCTGCTGCTCCCCTTGGCTCGCAGGTGGCCATCAAAAGGTGCCGCGGGATCGCATCCAGCACTGGGGCGAGCTGGTGAGTGAGCAGGGCCGGCGGGATAAGCCGGGGCGTGCCGGGCAGGGATGAGCCAGGGCCATCCATCAAGGTGAAAGCCTCCAGGAAGCCTCGAGAGGGAGCAGGCATGGGGCCAGCGGAGGATGCAGAGCATCCCGGGCTGGGTGCAGGATTCCCCACCCCTGGCACAGCCTCAGCCCCACTGACAGCTTTGTGGTCCTCCTGCAGCCCAATGGCACCAGCACACCTCTGGAGATGGTGCTGCTGGACAAGGTGTCCACTGCTTTCCCTGGTGGTGTCCAGCTGCTGGAGTGGCTTGAGCTCCTCAACAACATCTTGATGCTGCTCGAGTGCCCAGAGCGGTCTCAGGACCTCCTGCATTTCATTCAGGCACGGGGGTTCCTGTCCAAGGAGGAGGCAAGGGGGCTGTTCTGCCAGGTGCTGGAGGCTGTGCAGCACTGCACCAGCTGCGGGGTCCTGCACAGGGACATCAAACCAGGGAACAACCTGCTCAACCTGGCCCCGAGGCTGGGAAAACTGATTGATTTTGGCTGTGGCACCTACCTGCAAGACACAGCCTCACTTTGCAGGTGACCCAACGCAGGGGTGTGCGCCCAGTCCTGGTATCTCATGGCCCAACATCTCATGGCCCAGCCTGGGTGTAGCAGCGGGGATTCTCCCTTTTGCTGCCAGTCACAGGACAGAGTCTTCAGCCGAGTTGCTTTTGAGCAGGGGTGGGTAGGGGCCAGCTTCCAGCCCTGCTGGCAGCCTTTGCCCACCACTCTGCCCAGGACTGGCGCTGGGGCTGGGGCAGCCAGCCTGACAAAAACACCCATGGTTTGGGGTAGCAGAGAAGGGGGACCCAGAACCAGTGCAGCAGCCAGTTTGGTGTGCAGGCCAGAGAGGGCTTGGACTGCTCTGCTCACCTTGTTTGCCCTGGCTTCATAATGTTTGTGGGGCAATGCAGGCACAGAGGATGAGGGCATGGTTTTTCCCCAGGACTGGGTGGGTTTTTCCTTTGCATGTCATGGTTGGGCCTTGCCAGGGCCCTCTTCTGCCCTCTTCCAGCACCAGTGGCTTCTTTTCCAACCCTGAGTTTGTAGACAAATCCCAGGTGCTGGTGAGAGGGCAGCGGGTCACCCCACGTGCCACTGGTGCAGCCCCCACATGTCCAAGAATGCTGGGGCCAGGCTGTGGAAGCAGCAGCATCCCCCTGAAGAATCCCATCTGTACTCCACAGGAACCCTGTCCTACAGCCCACCAGAGTGGATCCACCACCAATGCTACCACGGCGAGGCAATTGATGTGGTTCCTGAGCCTCGGCTGTAGCAGCTGGTCATGGGGAAGCACCTGTTCAGGAGGGGCCAGGAGATCATCTGGGGGTGGATCTTGTTCCTGCGATGTCTCTCTCAAGGTGGATCCTCATCTCTGGGCATGGGGGAAATGCCAGTGCTGGGAGACAGCAGCGGGCTCCTGAGCATCCCGCTCTGGCAGCTGCTGAGGAGGTGGCACATGTCCTGCTCTCCTCCAAACAGAGAATCCATGGGGAAGTTTGGGCACAGCTCTGGGCACACCCAGCATGGCCTGGGCATGGGAACAGGGTAACAACTTCTCCAACCGACTGGTGATTTCTGGTTTCTCTCTTCAGAGTGCCAAGATGTTATTAAGAGGTCTTTGTCCATGCAACCCTTGGACAGGCCATCTTTTAAAGACCTTTTCCATGATCCTTGGCTGCAGGGTGTTGATCTGCCCTAGAGGATAGGAGAGATCCATGTGCACAGTTGGATCCAGAGGCCTGGCAGGTAACAGCTCCACACATCTCTTGGCAATCAGTGCCAAAGCAAACCAGACTGGTTTTGTCCTGCCTGTAGCTCCGAGCAGGGGTCATCAGAAGGGAACATGCAGCTCTTGGGCTGGAGCTGAGCTGGGGACCTGGTGTGGCAAGCACTGGTGGCCACAATCCCAACTGGTTTTGCTTGTCTGGTTCATTGCTGGCTGGGGCCCTGGGCAGAGCACTGACAGCCTGGTCTGGCCCCCAGGAGATGAGAAGAAGCCCCTGGAGAAGCTGCACCAGGTGGGGCTGCTGATGGAGACACCAAGGACAGCCTCAAGGACAACAATCTCTCCCTCCACCTGGCCAGCTGAAGATGATGGACTTTGAATCTGGCACCTTCCACAAAGACACGCTCCACGCCCAATTTGGAGGTGAGTCCACAGCCAGGGGGATGCTCCCAGATCTGGGCATGGCATGGCCTGGAGGGGCACCAAAGGTTCCCCCCCTTTGCTGGGGCAGATGCAACAAATTCTTCACTTGGCTGCCCTGCTGCTTTTAGGCTCTGGGCAGCTGCTGAGGGGCTGGATCTGCCGTGGCTGGCTGCAGGCTGGGCACATGTCCTGCCCTCCTGCTCTGCTCCCAAGGGCAGCAGTGATGGGCAGCTTTGGGCCCAGCTCTGAGCACGGCCAGCATGGCCTGGGCACCGTGGGTGGCTGGGACAAGGGGACAGGAGCCTTCAGCTGACGGGGATTTCTGGTTTCTCTCCTTCCAGCTGGGGTCTTCAAGTGCTGAGGCTGCTCTGGGCTCTGCCAGGGCTCTGCTGGGCTCAGCCCTGGGCACAGCTGGGCTCGCTCTGCCGTCACATTGCTCTGACAGCTTTGTATCAGATGAGCCCATTCCGAGCACAGCACCTGAGCTTTCTGCTTTTGCAGGTGAGTGTGGCTCTCCTGCAGGGCAAGAGATTGCAATTAGGGAAAAACATCCAATTGGCAAGAACCCAAGCACTCCACAGTCCCAGCTGAATGCCTGGATCTCCACAGGATATTTTGTCTGTCCAACTCCTCATTCTTTTTTGGCTGGAAGTGTGCAATTGCACTTTTTTCTTCTTCTAGAAATGCCACAAGTGGGCAAAACCCAGTGAGTGGGCTCTGTTCCTGAGGCAGTGCAGTCTGGAGTTGATGGATGGAGAATTGCCCTTCTGCACCTCCAAACTAGAGCAAAAAGCTGTAAGTTGGATTTTGCATGTTTAAGAATCTCCTGACAGTTTCAGAGGGAATGTGCAGCTCAATCACAGGGAGAGAAGGAAGGGCATCTTCTAAAGGATTTGGGGTGTGACAGAGTTTAGATTCCAAGTCCTGCTTGGAGCTGGCAGGGTAAAAAGCAATTTCCTCTTGTTTCACACCAATTTCACCACAATTTAAAATAACAATATTGGAAAGAAACCCCAAAATCTTTTTGAAAAGGCTGCTGAGGTCAGTAAGATGCATCAATGCCATTAACGCATTTATAAATTAAATAACTGAGCTCTCTGTTTCAACAGGTCAGTTACCTCTAAATTCAAAGTTACAGAAGATTTTTCACTTCACACTTGGGTTTTGTTTCTATCTTCCACTTTATAGAAGTTCTTTTCTTTTTGCTTTTTTTTTTTTTCCTTAAATCAGAACACATGCCATCAAAAAGAAGTGTCCTTTGCTGCTGGTTCCCATGTGGAGCAGCTCCCTTCCTGCTGGCTGAGCTGCTCAGGCAGAGCCCGGCAGCTCCTGGCCCTGCAGGGCTGAGGCTTTTCCCCATTTCAGGGCACAGACTGATGGAGCAGCACTGCTGAACACAGGGACACACAGAGGGACCAGAGGCAGCTGCCTTTGTCCACCTGCAGCTCCAAGGCCCAAACTCTGAGCAGACAGGGCTGGAAGAGACTGGCAGGCTCCCTGTTTGCTGTGCTGCCCCACTTGTGCCCAGCCCACCTCTGCGGGAGGCAGAGGAAGAACAAGGGGCAGCTCCCTGCCAGCCCCCAGCCCAGGGACCCCTCCAGCCCCGGGGCTTGGGGCACTGTCAGCACCTGCTGCTCCAGCCACCACTTCTGGCACTGGGACCCCCAAACCCCTGTCCCAGCCATCTCATCCCTCCAGCCCCAGCATCCCCACTGGGGTTCCGGCAATCCCAGGTGTCCTCCCCTCTCAGGGTCCCCGCTCTGGGGTTCTGGGGGTTTCCTCTCTCAGAGTCCCGCTCAGGGAAGCCGCGGCTCTCCTGGGGCTCACCAAACCCGGTGTCCCCCCACCCCTGCTGGTCCCATGTGGTCCCCACGTGGCCCCGGCAAAGCTCGGAGGGCCCAGCCCAGGAAGCCCAACCCCCACCCTGGGGGGACCCGCATCCCCCTGCACCCCATCAGGGCTCTGCTGCCACTGGGACCCCCCAAAAACACCTCCCAGGGACCCCCTGATGTCCCCTCAAGGGGCACCTGCGGCTCAGCTTTGGAGCCCTGCAAGGTCCAAACATCCACCCCATAAAAACCCAAAGGCAGGGACCCCCGGGATATTTGGGGTGAGCTCCCCCTCCCCGGGCACCTGCGGGATGGGGGCAATGGTCTCAGATCTGCAAGATCTCTGAAGGAGCTGCAGATAGAGCCAGCTGTGAAAGCACGTGGGGCCTCCTCCAGCTCCTCCTCCTTCTGCTCCTCCTCTGACTCTGTCCCTCCTCCTCCTCCCTGCTGGGACAAGATGAGTGAGGGCTGGGTGACTCCCAAACCAAGCTGGGGCAGTGGAGGTTTTGGGAGGAATAATGGGAAAGGGGCGGGAGAGGGGGCACAGGGGGATCTGGGACCCACTGAGGGTCCCCCAGTTCACCCCAGGACCCCCATGCCCCAAGAGGCCCCCTAAGTGGGGGGCTCAGCCCAGGACCTGTCGTTGCTCGGGGCTCCTACCCGAGACGGGATGGGGATCTGTGGGTCTCCATCAGACTCTGGGGCTCCGTAGGGCTGGAATGGGGCTCCGTGGGGCTGGGAAAAAATTCTGTGGGTCTCCGTGGGTTCAATCCCTCCCCAGGTCTCCACACCTGCAGGAGGTTTCCAGCTGTGACCTCCTGTCCCACGGGAGTGTCCATGGATCTGATGAGCTCTGCTCTGACGGCCGGGAATTCCTCTCCTTCCAGATGGGATCTGGGGGTTCGTGGTGGCCGACAGCGCTGCCCAGGTCACCAAGAGGTGCTGGGAACAGGATGAAATGGAGGCTGAGGAATGAACAAATCCCTTGGGGCACACCTGCCTGGAATGTCTCTGGAAATATGTCAGATGTGGGTGGGAAGTGCTGGAGCGTAAAGGTGGGGAGGGTAGAATTCCCATGGGAATGTGGGATTTGGAGATGCGGGATTTGGGAGGGAAAATTTGGGAACATGGGAATTCCCATGGGACCTCCATAGATGGATCCCACTGCTGTCCCATTCCCATGGGATTTCTGTAGATGGATCTCACTGCCATCCCATTCCCATGGAATTCCGTGGGCAGACCTCACCCCTGTCCCACTGCCATGGAATTCCATGGATGCATCTCACAGTTATCCCATTCCAGAACCCCCTGCTGTCCATGTGCCTGGAAAAGTGGAACACAGGATCCTGACCTTGTCCTGCTCACGTACGGATCCCACCCCAGCACCATGGGGATCAGCTGGAAGAAGGGGGATGAAATCCAGGATTGTTCCCAGCAGCAACAGCACCTTCCACACCTGGGCCAGGATTGAGGCGCTGCCAGAGGAGCAGGAGCAGCACCGGTGCCGGGTGGAGCATCCCGGAATGCCAGAGCCCAGGATCTTCTCCTGGGGTGAGGCTGGGAATGTGGAACGTGGGAATTGGGAATTTGGGAATGTGGGGCAGCAGGATGGGGGTTCCCCTCCCCTCCTCACCATTCTGTGCTTCCCAGAGCTGGAATCCAATGGGAATCTCACCCTGGTGGTTGCTGTGCCCATCTTCGCTGCCATCATCATCATTCTCCTCATCAGATTCGGTATCTGGAGGCTCCAATCTGGTTCCCCCCAAACCCATCCTGGGGGTCTCCCTGTTCTCCTCTCCCTCCCAAGACTGCTGGGGGTACCCCCACGACCCACCCACCCCCCTAAACTCCTCCTGGGTCTGCACACGGGGACCATGTCCCCTCCCCCAGGATGACGAGGGGTCCTGGGCTGAGCCCCCCACTCAGCCGAGGATGCGGAGGGAACTGGGGTCCTGGTGCTGGAAGTGGCTGCTCCCAGGATGAGCCCACTTGCTCTGTCCGTGTGGTTCCAGTTTCCTCAGTACTGCCAGTATGAGCCCAGTCACTCCCAGAATGATCCTGGTCACTTCCCCTCACTCCCTTGAGGATCCATCTTGCTCCCAGTATGAGCCCAGTCACTCCCAGTCATTCCCCATTATGATGCAATTTGCCGCCAGCATAGTCCCAGTTGTTCCCAGTTGCAGCCACTATTATCCAGTGTGTTCCCAGTTCTCTCAGTTGTCCCCAGCATAGTCCCAGTCATTCCCAGTATGATGCCAGTCTCTCCCAGAAGGGCCCCAGTCACTCAGACCTGTCTCCAGTTTCCCCCAGTGTGTTCCCCCAGTTCCACCCAGTACATTCCCAGTGACTCCCAGTGTGGTCCCAGTCACCCCCTGCATGGTCTCAGACACTCCCAGTATATCCCAGTTTCCCTGAACATTCTCAGAGTCATTTCCAGGACCCCCCAGTTGCCTCAGCATGATTTACTTTCCCCCAGTTTTATCCCAGTCACTGCCAGTACATCCCAGTTGTCACCAGCATGCATCCTGTCATTCCTATTTATTCCCAGTTGCTCCCAGTGTTTCCCCCAGTAAGCTCTCAGCATAGGCCTGGTAGCTCCCAGTAACCCCCCTATCAGGGTCCATTAAAACCCACTATAATCCCAGTCGGATGCCAGTCACTTCCAGTATGAGGCCAGTGGCCCCCAGTGCAATGCCAGTTGCTCCCTGTCAATTCCAGTGTGACCCCAGTAGCTTCCAGTATGATCCTCATAGCTCCCAGTCTCCCCCAGTACATCTCAGTCACTCCCAGCATGCTCCCAGTCATTCCCAGTTCATCCCAGTTGCTTTCTGTGTGATTCCAGTTGCTCATAGCCACTCCCACTCAATCCCAGTATGAGTCCTGTAACCCTCAGTGTTATCCCAGCTGCTGCCAGAATAGTTCCAGTTGTTCCCAGTTCCTCCCAGTGTAGTTCCATTGTTCCCAGTATAGTTACAGATACTTCCAGTGTATCCCAGTTTCCTCAGTAAGGTTCTGGTTACCTCAGAATGATCCCAGTCTTTCCCAGTTACTCCCAGCTCCCTCAAGCATGATCCCAGTTTCTGGCAGCTGCCCTAAGTGTGGTCCAAGTATAATCCCAGTATGATTCCAGTTTCCCCAGATGTGGTCTCAGTCGCCTCAGCATGGTGCCAGTCCCTTCCAGTTGATCCTGGTTGCTCCCAATGTGTCCACATTTTCCTCCCAACACTACCTCCCAGTAACCCCCAGTCAGGATCTGTTCACCCCCATTGTAATCCCAGTGGCTCCCAGGATGAACCCAGTAGGACCCAGTCACCCCCACTTTGGTTCCAGTCACCCCCAGTATGACCCCAGTCATTCCCAGATACTCCCAGTATTATTCCAGTCATGCCCTGAGTGACTGCCTGTCACTCCCAGTTTGAGCCCAGTTTCTCCCAGTCACCTCCAGGAGAGTTCCAGTCACAGCCAGCCCCTTTCCAGTCACTCCCGGTCTGGTTCCAGTAGGATCCCAGTATGACCCCAGCATGGGCACAGCTGCTCCCATTTACCCCCACTGTGGTTTCAGTCTCTCCCAGTGTATCCCAGTTGATCCCAGCACGTTCCCAGTAACTCCCACTTGAACTCTGCTGCTTCCAGCCTGAATCCAGTTGCTCACAATCACTCCCAGTCATCCTCAGTTCAGTCCCAGTTGCTGCCAGTATGATCCAGTATGATCCCAGTCTCATCCAGCATGAGCCCAGCCTCTCCCACTGTGATCCCAGTAGGATCCCAGTTGCCCCCAGGCCCCTTGCAGAGCCCCAGCCATGCTGTTTGCCCCCAGCCTGCCCACGGCCAGCCTGGGGCTGCTCCCGGGGCTTTTCTGTGCTCAGCATTGGCCTGGGCAAAGTGTTCTGGAGAGAGCCTGGGCAAGGAGCCTGCAGCCCCCAGGCCCTGGCCTGAGGCGTCAGCGCTGCCCCAGCAGTGCCCATGGCCTGTCCCTGCTGCAGCCCCGGCACTGCCACCCCCAGCACTGTGCCCGGCCCCGAGAGCACTCAGGCCCTACAGCAACACCAGGGCCAGCAGGGCAGCGGGGCAGGGCCACGGCAGCAGCACTGGCAACACCAAGGGCTGCTGCTGCTGCTGCTGGGCACAGCTGCTGTGCCAGCACTGATCTGCCCCCAGCTCTGCACACAGACATTGCTGCTGCAGCTGCAGAGAAGGGAACCAAAGGGGGATCTCTGCAGAAAACCTGGCTGGGAGATCCTTCAGTTCCTTTAAAGAAACCAAGAGCGCAGCCCCACGTTGGAACAGTCTGTGGCTGCAGGGAAGGTGGAGAGATAAAAAATGAGAAATGGCTCAAACAATGACATTTCTTTGTGGACAAGATAAAACAGAGGAAAAAAACCCACAACAAAACCAACAAGAAGTATCAAAAATTACTTTTATTACAAGTGATATTCAGAAATTGACCAGCAGTTTAATGTTCCTGAAAGCATCCAGTTGTCAGTCTCCACACTGCAGCCTTGAGCTCCTGGTTCCTCAGGCTGTAGATGAGGGGGTTCAGGGATGGAGGCACCACTGAGTACAGAACTGACAGGGTCAGATCCAGGGATGGGGAGGAGATGGAGGGCAGCTTGAGGTAGGCAAACATTATAATGCAGACAAACAGAGAAACCACGGCCAGGTGAGGGAGGCAGGTGGAAAAGGCTTTGTGCCGTCCCTGCTCAGAGGGGATCCTCAGCACAGCCCTGAAGATCTGCACATAGGAGAAAACAATGAACACAAAACAGCCAAGTATTAAACAGATGGAAAATACAATGAGCCCAACTTCCCTGAGATATGAGTATGAACAGGAGAGCTTTAGGATTTGGGGCACCTCACAGAAGAACTGGCCCAGGGCATTGCCGTGGCACAGGGGCAGGGAAAATGTATTGGCCGTGTGCATGAGAGCATTGAGAAAGGCAGTGGCCCAGGCAGCTGCTGCCATGTGGGCACAAGTTCTGCTGCCCAGGAGGGTCCCGTAGTGCAGGGGTTTGCAGATGGACACATAGCGGTCGTAGCACATGATGGTCAGGAGGGAAAACTCTGCTGAGATAAAAAAGGCAAAAAAAAAAAAAACTTGAGTAGCACATCCTGTGTAGGAGATGTGTGTGGTGTCCCAGAGGGAATTGTGCATGGCTTTGGGGACAGTGGTGCAGATGCAGCCCAGGTCGGTGAGGGCCAGGTTGAGCAGGAAGAAGAACATGGGGCTGTGCAGGAGGTGGCCGCAGGCTACGGCGCTGATGATGAGGCCGTTGCCCAGGAGGGCAGCCAGGGAGATGCCCAGGAAGAGGCAGAAGTGCAGGAGCTGCAGCTGCCGCGTGTCTGCCAATGCCAGCAGGAGGAAGTGGCTGATGGAGCTGCTGTTGGACATTTTTTACTTTGGCCATGGGCACCTGTTCATGGATAAAGAACAGGGACAAGTCAGCAGAGGCTGCTTTCAGCCAAACCTGGGCCATTCCCTGCAGACTGTCCCGCTGTGACTCACCCACCCTTGTTCCTGCTCTGGGAAAACCTTCCCCCAGATCCCTGCCTGAACTCCAGTTGTGCTGTCTGAATGTGCCAGGAGCAGCCAGGCCTGTGCGTGGGGGATCTTGAGGACCCATCCCTGCCTTGCTGCCCTGGGTTTGTGGCCATGTGGCAGAGGGACAAGGCTGGATATTCAGGATTTGTCACTGGAATCACCCTAATGCAGACAGGCTTTTTGCCATCTGCACTCCCACTTCTAAATGGACATGGGAGGGATGAAGGATTTTAGCCATTATTTTTGGCCCACAATCATTTCCTGTTTCTTGTAGTCCAAAATCCCCAGCATTCCTGCTGCACTCAGAGTTTTGCCAGTGAGAGATTTTATAGGCAAGGATTCCCTGTGGCCAGGAAGGTGAGGGCTGGATGGGCTTGTTCCCAACTGCCCTGGGT